>JAJLYT010000098.1:0-25412 GCA_030571755.1 Saccharomycopsis olivae (nom. inval.) | reverse complement strand
CAGAACATTGTATGACGATAGAATGTTAATGTATGATCCTAAATCCAATTAGTAATCAAATACAGGGATAATATACAAGTCCTGATTTACATACCCTGATCGACACTGAAGATCTCCCATATATAAATGGAGGAAGGTCTTCATAGTTGAAAAAAAAGGAAGGAAGAATACATAGAGATATATAGGATATATATAACCTTAATCCAGAACCACCCGCAAGCGCTGCCCAAGACTATTAGTAATGCCGTCGAACAACCTCACTAATGATCAACATATTGATCTTACCACCACTCTGGGTGTTGCTGATACAAGGGTTAATCCTTCATCTCAACATTCAGGTGTAACTATCACTTTTTTGTTTATCTTCGAGCTTTCTTGATTCTCGTAGACGAGCCGAGTCTCTCTTTTGTAATAGACTCACAATAACAGAAACTTGTTTATTATACTGATTCACTAGAGAAACGTAGGTATCCAAGACTTTGGCAGAGTTTATTAATAGTACTGAGTATTGCTCCGGAACAATGCGATTTTCCAAGATACTATGAATCCCTCTTAAAGTACTTTGACATTCTATTATATCAACTGGAAAGCGTGATCTAATTATATCATCAGGTTGTAATGATGATAATGTTGAGAGCTTAGATGATAGTGAATTAAGATATTTATCATTAGACAATATCCATTCTTTCTTCTTTAGTAAATTTTCATTATCATTTAAATCATCATTTAAATTACCCCATAATCTATTTTGCTGAAGTATCTTAACAACTTTTATAAACTCAGTAAAATGATCCCCAATTATAGTATCATACCGCGTCTCAATCTCAGATAAACGCCTAAGATACGGAACAAAATCCATATTAATCTTATACTGAGCATTAGCTAAAAGCTCAAGATAGTCAAGCCGCGCGCTGAGAGCGTCGTACGTGCTTCGGTCCATCGCTGCTACCGCTCCCACCGCTCCACAGCCCCCCAGCTTTGAGCCTTTCACTCTCACCATCGCGGCACGTGTCACAAAACTACGGGCGTTAAATCGGGAGTATTCATTATCTGAGGATATACAGAGAGAGAGAGACCTAGTGTGATCCAGCACCACGACTGACTTTTTCTAAAACAGTTTCGTAGGCGACTTCGCTGAAGTCAGTACCTTGAATATCAGCTGCGACACCGTTAAGGGCACGACGTAAAGCGTCCTTTGAAGACGCGTAGACCATCTTGCTCTGTGAATAAATGTTAGTAACTAATTTCATCTAATTTATAATATTTTAAAATCTTAAAGCATAGATAGTTTAAATATCCAGTTTAATACTTACTCTGACTGGTGCAGTGTCAGGAGACCATGTGAAGAAGATAATCTTGGATCTCTTACCTTCACCACCGGATAATTCGTACTCAAAATCGTAGATAGCGTATCTGCAATCATTTTCTGGGAGAGCTTCAACGAATTTTTCATAATCTTGATCAGAAGAAGTCTTATCAACGATAATTTCAGTCTTTTTATCATTTAAAGAAAAAAGAACGAACTTAGATTTTTTACCTAATTTCAATTCATTGAAAGCAGTAAGAGATTCGTCAGCGACAGCGACACTGAAGAAAAAGTTAGTATTTACTAAATTGATAAAACATGCTATGATTTATAATCATTCACATTGAGATATCTCAATATTCCCTACTGTGGGGTAAAGGAGAGAAAACTTTATCTCACTTGGAACGCTTGCGCTTGTAATTAAACAAGCTATTATTGAGAATTAGACATACCCTGATCTAGACTATAAATTGTTAGCATAAATATTTTAAATTATTACTTAATTGTGTTAATAAGAGCATTACGTACCATTTTTAGTTATGTTCCTTTGAGACTATATAGTGGCAACCAGCCGAAGAAAACAGCTGTTCATTTATTAATCGCTTGACATTCGGCAGGGTGAGAGACTGTGCACAAAACCACGGCAAAACTGGGACAGCGAATTAATGACATCTACGGGATATAGATAAGCTGTTGAGTTACTAAGAGATTCTTATTATATTAGCATATTAAGAGTATATTCATTAACGTATATATAAATCAACAGGGTAGCAGAGTATCATAATTTATATATATAATTATATATATAAATCATCTTGCTTTGGTCATTGTTCTTTATCTTCTCTTGTGACATAGTTAGTTCAAGATCGGACCAGTTAAACTGTTGCTTAACAATATAAAAACCAGGGATTCCTTCTTTAAAAATAAAATATATATAGTATGGATGCTTCCAGCTTTGACTGGGCTGCATTTTCTGGAGTGAATGGCTCAAATACCAGTAATCAAATATCTTCACAGCCACCTCAACAGACTGATAATAGTAATTCAGCACAGAGTGCTATTGTTAATGGAATATCAGATTTAAGTTTAAATGGTTCAAAAAATTCAGTTCCACTTTCATTATCTCAAAAACAATTATCTGAAGATGAATATAAAACTTACCTTAGATGGTATAATGATTTAACAATTAGAAAACATGCAAAACTTATTACAATTTCTGATGTTCTTGATTTTTTTAAAAATTTTAACCTTAGCGAATCTCTTAAATCTTATTTAAAAGGTTTATTCCTTGTTTCTGAAAATTTAAATATTGGTCAGTTCTTTGCATTACTTCGTTTAATCAGTCATTATTTGGTAGCTATTACTGAGTCAAAAAAAGATTTCCTTCCGCCTCGGCACTTAATTACTCAAATATGTTCTGTTCCTAAACCAAAATCTATTTTGGCAAAGAAAAGAGTTCAAGATGATGATGCTAATGCGTCCAATTCACCACAAACTGCAGTATCTTTGTCTTCTAATAAACCAGATAGCAAGATAGATCTTGACAGTTTTGCCAAGTTTATTATGACAGGAGAAAAACCATCTTTGAGATCATCACAGTCACCAATTAAAAAGAACAAGAAGAAGAAGAGAGTGAAGTTCAGTGACCAGCTTGTTACTGTAGCTTCTTCAACGCTTGAAGACTACTCTCCTTCGCCGCCTGTGGGAAATAATACTCAAATACAGCAGTCTTCTTCCGCTCCTGCGAATTCTAGCAACTTGGATCTTTCTCTTCCTATGGATCAGCTTTTAATGAAACTTCAAAATAATCCAACACAGAAACATCAAATTGCCGTGCGCAAAATCTCTGAAGAAGAAGTTAAAGAGGAGGAAGATGTCTTAGGTGAGAATTTTAAACATTTCCAAAAAGTTAATATTGAAAGTGCGTTAGTTCATGGTAAAGCGGCTGCAATTCCACAAGAACTTGTTGCTACCAATACTGGTGGAACAATGGAACCTCAGGGACAAGAACCTCAAATGCTTCAACCAACTTTAACCGGTTCAGCTAATTATTTTATTAAAAATCAAACATTTACTCCAACATTTAAAGCACCAGAACAAACACCAAATTATTTTGCTAATAATATAGTACAAAATAATTTTAATAATCTTCAACCAGTAAATAATTCTAGTCCTATTTCTGGTCTTAGTCCTAACAATACAAGTACAGGAACAAATGCATACACTTCATATGGGTTGAACGGTTCAAATGGTAATTCATCACCAGGATTCTTATCTCCTTCTCCTTCTGGAGTGCAACAAAACAATAGCGGAGGTGCCTTCATTGCCAATAATCAGCCATACCAAACAGGAATACTATCCGCAATGTCAAGTACTTCTAATCTTTCAAACTCACACTCTATTAGCCCACAACCTACACCTTCTAGGAGCGATCAGTTTATCAGCTCTTTGACAAATCAGCCAAATTCTTTATTACCTCCAAGAGTTGATGCGGCACGTAATCGAAGCAGTTCTTTAAATGCTATTATGTCAAATAATGTATTAGGTACACAACCTCAAAGTATTGCTCCTCATGCATTCGGTAGTTCCTCCAACTTAAATATCTCTTCACCAGAGCTTTCTCAGTTTAGCCAGGGCCAGAATCAGAGTCAACTTCAAAATACTTTCCAAAATGTTACTCCACAACATGTTGCAAGTGTTCAATCTCCCCAGTTTACTGGTATAGTTCAAAGGGATCAACAGTATGCATCAATGCAAAATGGGAATCGTCAATTTTCACCTTTACCAGCGAATCCTGTTCAGAATATACAACCTCAGCAACAATTCTCAACCGTGGCTCAGCCACAGTTTCAAATTAATGGACCATATCAAAATCAACAGACATTTAATCAATTTGCTTATGGTCAACAACAGCAGTTCGGAATACCGTCTCAACCTCAACAGTACAATGTTCCAGTAACATCTCAAAACCAAGACAATTTGGAATGGTTTGAGCGTGACTAATTGTTTATATGTTTATATGTTTATCGTTTTTATTTTTTTTTAAAACAAAAAAAATCTTTTAGCCTTCTTATTTCTTGTTAATTAGCTATTTAATTACAGCATCTTGCATTATACTTTATCTATAGTAGTTGGAGCCTGTTAGCAGCCCGTATGTCTAATCGATTATCAAAAATCAAATAGACGTAGCGCCCAAAATAAAGTTCCCTACACTGAACTAGGCGATGTTGTGGCCCCTATTGACGCCAACTGAAATAGATATAACTGACCTAGCGAACGGTGACTGTTTAAATGAGATTTCTAAAGTACCACACTCTGGGAATTTCCCATTTGCTATAATTTCTGGCGCGGCTATATATATTATCCAGCAGCGACCTACTGCTACAGTGATAGCTAGTCATAAACGTCTGAAGGAGTCAATTGAAACTTATGGTTATAATAAGACTGTTGCTTCGGCACCTGCGTGTGGATTATTTGTCGTCCAGACGACTATGAACTATTTGATGTTGTATTCAGTGCGATCTACAAAGAATGACGATGAGACATCAAAATATGATGCTCTTCAGGTATACAATAAGGAGACTGAAAATCTAATTCAAGATGTTTATCCTTTCGACAGAAGTTCATCGTTTTTTAATTTTGGTAGAAATAATAATGGTAGCAATAATCAAGTATTTGGGAAGATCAATGGAGTTAGATACAATGAAAGTGAATTTGATGATGCCACTTGGAAAATTTATGATTGTGGATTCAAATTCCGTTTAGTATTAAAAGTTCAAAATGAATTATTAAATTATGAATTATTATCAGATGGTCATTTGTGTATTATAACTTATAAGCAGAAAGATACTACTGAACTTGATGATGATTCTCTGAACAATAATATAGCTATTCAAGTAATGAATATGAGAAATACTCAACAGGAAATAAAATCATATTTCATGGATGAATTTGAGTGGCTAGATGAAGAAAATATAACTTCTACTAAATATTTCTCTTATAATGAAGATTGGAAAATGTTTGTATTTATCACTAATAATAATAACTGTTGGGTATTTCGTTCTACTAATCCTACAAATCCTTTGGATTTCTCTAAGACTGTTGGATACTGTATATATAATTTAGGAAATGCCAATCATGTTCTATTAAATAGTTCTTTTGGAATTGTACTTGTTGTTACAAGTTCTAATGATATTTTCTACTATAAAGTTAGTAACCCAGCAATTGATGGTAGTTTCCAAGTTAAGCTATTTAAGAAATTTAAGCGTCCATTGAACTCTAAAGATATTCTTAAAGTCAAATTTTCTAGAAGAGAGAACTTTATTATAATCTTATATACTAATGGTTGGTGTATTTTATCAATATTTGGTAATATTAATTTTTCTACTTTTGATTATGATGATAATCTTGGAGTTACCGGAATTTTAAGTCCATCAGAGACATCTATTTCATCAAGTTTCTCATCTCATAATTGGTTTACAAAAATTAAAGATATTGATGTTTTTGGTGATGATTCTCATTTATTAGTTATGAATGATTATGGATTATACGTATTTAAATTGATTAGATGGAATAATTTAGATGTGCAAAGTGATGAGAGTACCAAGAGACCAATATGCTATCATGAATCTCTTTTATTTCTTCTGAAGGGAATGCATACTCTTGGAAGTAGTGATCATAAAGAGTTGAATTCTATATTTAATGTATTAGATATACCATTAAACAGATATGGTACAGTAAATCCAATTCGATTTACTTCTGTATCAGAAAATGGATTGAATGTCGCAATTTATGGTGGGTTAGAGCTGGTATCTGAACCTGAGTGGGACGAGTCTTCAGAGAATCTTTTGATTTATAGTTTTGAGACTAATCTGTGGCATGAATTTCGAGATGATTATTATGATAGGCTTAGAATAAGATGTAACATATTATGGTGGAATAATGATTATTTATTTTTAGACAATTTTAATAAAGATTCAGGTAAATATGAAATTTTAATGATAAATGTGGGCAAATTATTACGCTCTGTTTCTAAGCTGAAATTTCATAGTCATTCTTCAACAGCTAAACATGAAGAAATACTGGATTTGAATTCAAGTTGCATAATTTGGAGATATGAATTAGGTGAATTCCCAGTGAAGTATATTAATATTGATAGCTCTCTTAATGAGTTAATTATATTAATGTCAGATCTTAAACTCTCAATTTTTTCATTAGATCAAATTACTGTTAGTAAAACTAAAGATACTGAGAATAGTGAACAAGAGAATCAAACAGTTTATCGGAAACAAGTTTCTATAAACTTGGTTATTAAACTTTCGCTTAAGAATGCAGGTTCCAGTATGCTTTCCGAGCAAATAACAAAGTTTGGGAACTTTAATCTCATTAAAGTAAGTAAACTGTCTAATGATTTACTTATGTTGATAAATGGAAATTTATATTTCCTAAATCTTGTACAAGATGAAGGTCAACACGGTAAGCAGACGTTTTCTTATGAAAGCTTTTTAGTGTATAACGGCATTGAATATTTCAACAAGATTGACAATGATGCGTTCTACTTCTTTAACGGTGATGATATTTTGTATTTGAATGATTTGGTCAGTCATTATGAAGCACCAAATGGCTGTGATCCTGACTCTTTAATTGAATCAAGAATTACTCTTTTATCCAAGATCAACCAATTAAAGTCGTTGAAGATATCAAACTTTGACGAACAGTTTTATCCAGTTGTCTTGTACACCCAAAACGAGTACTACATGATAGGGCTAACAGTAGAGATATTAAGCGTTGGAAAGAAACGATTGGGTGAAAGTGCAGCAGTGGACGGATTAGAGGTGATCTCAGAGAATGAAAAAGTATTGAAACTAGTTTGCTCTAGGAAACTATTCTTACATGATCTTCTAAATTTTGAATTAGATAGAGTAGTGGAGAAAGCTCCTGCTGGATCTGAGCTATCTGAGATTCAGATTAGAAAGCTCGATGAAATGTTTGAACGGTATCATCAGTGCAAAGATTTTGCGTACAGTCTTGAGCTCTTACTATACATGGTTACTACAAAGAAGAATGATACTGACAGTGACAATAATACTGATTATAAACTTAAAATTCTCTTGACTTTTATCATCAAGTTTGAAAACAAATATCTTGGAATTATTGCCAAATGTTTAAGAAAGATTGAGGTAGAGTATTGGGACAGAATATTTGACCAGTTAAATCTAACTTCCAAACAGTTACTTCATAAATGTATTAGCATGCAAGATTATAAGACTGCTGGATATTATCTAATCATTTTCCTTAGCCATAAGACTAATGGTAACATTAACTCATCACTGGAACCTGACGAAGTAGACGTGAATGATAAGCAAGAGATCATGATGTTTTTAAAAATAATAGTGGATAATCTAGGTAAAGCAAAATATTCTAAAAATAATGAATTATGGAATATGGGAATTGAGTTAATTCGATTCTTAAAAGTTTTGGATGGATCAGGTAAAATTCTTAGCGAGTGTATGTCTTACTTAGAAGATACTACTAAGAGTTAGATTTCAACATTAAGTTTTTAATTCGAAAAAGTTCTTTACAATTAATTTAAACAATTATGTTCATATGACGTATATTACCAATAGTTAGTTTTTTAAGCAATTTAATCTAATTGACTTAAGATAGCCTTGGTGAATTCTTCAGTAGAAGCAGAACCACCAATGTCCTTAGTTCTAACAGATCCTTCAGCAATGACATCGTAGACAGCCTTAGAGATTCTGTCAGCAGATTCATCTAAACCTAAATGTCTTAACATTAAGACAGAAGATAAGATCATAGCAGTTGGGTTAGCAACGTGCTTACCTTCAATGTCCATACCAACGTGTCTGCAACCTGGTTCAAAAACGGCGTGTTCTCTACCAAAGTTAGCACCTGGGACTAAACCTGGACCACCAATTAAAGCAGCACCAATGTTAGATAATATACTACCGTATAAGTTAGGAGTAACTAAAACATCAAATTGTTGAGGTCTAGAAACGGCTTGCATAGAAGCGTTATCAACAATAATAGTGTCAACATCAATTCCTGGGTAATCTTCACCAACTTTTTGAATAGTAGATCTGAATAAACCATCACCTAATTTCATAATATTAGCTTTGTGAACAGCTGTAACATTCTTTCTTCCATTTTTGTTAGCAAAATCAAAAGCAAATTTAGCAATTCTTTCAGACTTATATTTAGTAATAATTTTAAGTGATTCAACAACACCTGGAACAGATTGATGCTCTAAACCAGAATATTCACCTTCAGTATTTTCTCTAATTAAAGCAATATCAATATCAGTTAATCTAGTTTTTATACCTGGAATATTCTTAATTAATGTTAAAGAAGCATAGATATCTAATTGTTTTCTAAGAGCAACATTAAGAGATGCTTTACCAATATCATTTGGAGTATGGAAAATACCTTTTAAACCAACTTTATTTCTCTTAAGAGATTGAACTGCAGCAGCGACAACGTCACGTTCACCTCCCTTAATAACTTCCCAGTCAATTGGAACTTTTTCAGCCTTAAAGATACTAACGACAGAGTCAGTTATTTCTTCACCAATACCATCACCTGGAATTAAAGTAACGTCGTAACGTCCTCCATATTTCTTTGGTAACGATGCTTCAGTAGCAAAAGTTCTAGCGAAGTTCTATAAATCATTTGTTAGTTAAAGTTCATTACCAGCATTAACAGCATCTCTTATCTTATAGAGCTATTAATGCTATTACCATATTTACTAATGTACCAGCGTATAAACTTACCTTTTGTATAGTTGATCTCAACATTTTGATGGGTGCTGTTAAAAAATGTACGCAGCGAAATTGGTCTGTTTAAATCATTTTATACGGAGGACGCGGAAAAACTAACAGGATTTTGCATGTAAAAGTCAAGTCCGCCAGCTTTCCTCGGGCGCAAACACGGAGAAGCCTACATCTGCAAAATTCAATAATGATTGGCCCATCAGAATGCACCGCCATCAGCGCCGCGCGAATGGTATATGATGTACCACAGAGAGTTACTACTAAGGAGATACATACTAAGATAAGAGGAAAAAAAAATTAAATAGACTATCTATTGGTGGTTGATCTCAGTCATCGAGGTCAACCATTGGGATGGACTCTGGCTTACTTGGAGGCTCGTCATCATTTAAGAACTCTTTGAGTTTAGACTTTCCAACCTTGAGAGTTTCATTAACGGTATTTCCAACCACTAATTGAACAGGACCCCATAAATTTAACTGATTAATAAAGTAGGCTGAAACAGCTAATATAGCAAGAAGAGTAAAATAAACAGGATTTCTTATAACTGCCATAAATTCATTCCAACCAAGAACAACAATTATTATATAAATCCAATATGGAATTGTAGCTATTGATTGAATAACTGAACGTTTAGCATCAACATATAAAACATCAACTTGTTTTTTAAATTTATTAGAAACAGATGCTTGCTGAATATCAGATAACATATGAGCAAATTCCTGATTATCTAATTCTTCTTCATCACTATCTTCATTAAATGAATTTTCATTTGGTGGTAATTCTGGTATAATTTCACCACTATCAGAAGTTTTAGCTAATGAAAGAATTGGAAGTAAATCAAGTGCTGCAGTACGAGCTGACTTGAATTGTAAATCAATTTCTGTAGTATTATTCCAAACCATTGGAATTCCTTCTTCGTCATAACGAAACTTATCTTCAAATTTATCACGAAGGATTTTCACTGTGTTATCTTCAGTTATGTAGTCATGGATAATTGACCCAAATGAGCTCCACGCAGCTTTCTTCAAGTTGAGCACCAACTGCTCATTCTTCTTACCAGTCATTCCGAGCTTGAAGTCATACCCGTCATCAGCTTCGTACGGACTCAATTGCTTCTTCAAAAGATCATCAAATACAAACTTCACCTCATCCCAAGTTTTATCATTTGGATTACCTAACAAAAACACAATTTTCTCCTTCAATTGTGATGAGAACTTCTTAACGAACTTGGACTTCAACGCCTTGATCTCTTTCAGTCTTTGCAGCTCAACTGCATCCTCTAAAGACTTTTCAAGTTCCTCGCGTTCAAGTGTCGCATCAAGACCACTATCTGCCTCATCTTGGATCAGATTCTTTGTGAAATACTCCTTACTAGCAGAAATAGACTTGGTTATCACACTGTCAAATGGCTCCTTTTGCTGCTTCAACAGGACAACACTTTCAGCAAAGATCTTAAGAGCTGATTTTTTCACATTGGCTAAATGAAGTTGGTAAATCTTGGAAAGCTGAGCATTTATCTTAGAGATCAATTGGTTACGACGTTCAGTATAAACTCCCTTATTGTATCTTGATGCTAAACCATCGTAGTGATCGAGCGCCTCCTTCTTGAGTGTACTAAAAATCGTAGATATCAGCTTATCACCGGAAAGACTCAAACTCTTGCCATCAAACCCTGGAAAGAAACTAGCAAAGCTTTTCTCAAAAATCTCTAAACTGCTTTTAATAATTTCATCACATCTAAATCTAGAGACCAAGATTTGCTGCGTAGGTAAGTCAAGCTCTTTGTTCTGCACAATCTGCTCCCATACATTATGTGAATAGACAGTCCAGCCGTCAAATGGAATCTGTTTATGGTACAGAGGGTCAAAATAACTGTCAGAGCCAGTGAATTTATCACCTAAATGGCCAACCTGCTCGACAAATTCATCAGGTTTTAGTACCTTGTGAGGTAACGACGTAAACGCTAGGTCAAAGTAGCGCTCCAAACCGACATTTTCCAAGTCGCTTGGCTTGCTTAACTGAGACCAGATCTTCTCCACATCCTCACGTAATACCTGTGACAAAGACGCAAGCAGTGTGGTACCGACATGGTCACGAATTACGAACAATAATAAACACTTTTTAGGGTTACTGTTGGCGAAAAGTGACAAATTCACCTCAAAGACTGTCTTTAAAAGGCCCATATTTGCGCCTTGGTATAACCCAACCTGGTGCTCCCAGATATTAATAATCAACACTTCTGACGTCGATAAAGCAAATAGAGCAGCTTTACGCTCAAAATCTTGGTCTTCTCCGCGCTCTCTGCCGTCAGTACCCTCAACATCCATTACAAAAATATTTTTGGAGTTATTGAACACAGGGTCTGAAGTCTTAGAGTTAACAATTCCCTTAGAAGCTGAAGCAATCTGATTAGCGTAAGCTAACCATATACCTTTAGTTGTTTGCTGACGTTTAGACTCATTCATGACATCAAAATCAGTACCAAATAACGCATTTAAGAGCGTAGATTTACCAGTCGATTGTGACCCAAAAACTGATATAATATGATAATTAAATCCAATATCTTTAGAAGTAATACCTTTAACATAATCTAAAATACTCTCATTATACTGCTGTTCTTCATTGACTACCTGCACCGCAGGTATATCCTTATTAGTTAACGTCATCGCTCCCGCTGCTCGCGCCGTTGGTGGCAATATTAATGAGCTGGAGCCAACTCATCTGTGCTCATGACGCTTATGAAAACAGGGGAATTACTTGATCTGGAAGGCCGTCTAAAGGCAGCAGGGCTGAAGGCATGAAATCCTGAAGATAATATTTAGTGCAATCTCCCTATAAAGAAGAGTTTGTTTAAGTAAATAGAACTGAACGACCAATACGACATGCCGCTGTTTGAGTTCCCGACTCACTGGGCTCTTTTGCGCAACGATGCCTTAGCGGAGCCATACTACTATGCGATGGCGTACCGGGACGACATGTTGGGATATCAGTTTTACTTAACTGATTTTATAGATGTATGGAGAGAAACAGTCGACTACGAGCAAGTTATTGAGGTGGGTGCAAGAAGGAGATATATACTAAATGGACCAGACGATGTGTTCAGAACTATTGGTTTGCTCAACGGCTGTCTCTTCCAGCAGTACCAGGCAGTTCCACATTATCGCACTCATTATAAGTCAACGTTAAGCATGATAAAGCTGGATAGATACACTGAACCGTGTCCTGATATGCATCTTCATCTCCACAGTCCAGAGCTGGATTTCCATTGGGATTTCAATGTCAAGCGACTTTCGCACTCTAATGCTTCAGGGTTTCTCAAATATTTGACATTTAATATGTTTAATATAGTTCATAGACTAGATATCCAAGAGAAAGATCTCAACAAAGTTATACTGGAAAAAGATAGAACTATTAGAAATTTAGAAGAAATTATCAATGATCTTCATGGTTCTTCAAGATTAGAGAGTTATAAGCAGACTAGTGCTTCAAAATCTTTAAGTCGGTTTCTGCATGACGAATGGCTTAAAAACTGGACCAAAAAAGCTGAGGAAGCTTATTTTAACAGAGGCTCAAACAATATCTGGAAAGTAATTGACTCTGTCAGCACCTCTACTTATCTATGGGACCTATCTACCAACTATCACGAAAGCATTCCCTGCGAGCTACCGAGCTCCATGGACCATAATGCTGAGAAGGCAAAGCCAAAAGAGCCCTCAGTGGACGAGTTTGAGGAAGTTACTTCAGAAAAAATTACTTCTGGAGCTGCTGTGTCAGCAAAAAAGGAGGAAATAGAGACTTTATCCCAGTCTTTCAATGAAACTGTTGACCTAAAACCAGTCAAGTCAGAGCCTGAAGAGACAGTACCACCACCACCATCACAACCACCGAGATCTCCTACTAAGAAGGAGTCAAAAACTCGACACAGAACTCAAAAGTCTCAGTTATTGCGGAAAAGAGCCCGCTCTGCTATCAACTCGCCAATTAAGGCTAGAAAGTTGAACTAGTGTACATTAAAACCCTTTTATTTATTATTTATTGCATTGATACCCAATTTTCCTCTTACTCATATTTGTATATTTAAGTTATTAGGTTTGACTGTGTGTAGTGGTCAATAGCATCCGTCCAAAGCTTACATACATCTGCTAGGGCCTTGGTCTCTGACTTGGGACCTCCCTCTAAGCAGAGCACCAACTTTGACGTTAGTGTTAACCAAAACTTCATTGATCTCTTGAACTGGAATATCGTCTTGGGCGGCCCGACTATAATACTCTTTTCCTGGAGTCTAGTGATGCTCCACTGGGACTCAGGGTCGACAATAACGAAACCTTTAGGACCTAGTTCAAGTCTCAGCAGTACATACAGAGATAGCTCAGCAAAATCCCCCTGTAGCGAAAGACTCGATAGCTCACTAAATTTCCATTGCGACCAGTTGTCTTTAAGAAGCACCAAGAGCTCCACTAGTGAATTCAAGTTTGGACAAGGTACCTGAACAATCTTGTTAAGATAGAGACGCAGTAGCGAGACCACAAGTAATGACATATCCTGAAATGCCTTAGATACAAACTTCTCGGGTGATGATAGCTCAATGTAAATATTACGCAGAGCCTGTACCATTGGAACCGTTGGAACCGCTGGGATAGGAGCTCCAGCGCGACCAAAAGCCTCTTTGTATATCTTATTTGCGATAAATTCAGCGGTCTGTCCTGCAACGTAGGAGACTGTGAGAATGCCATCTGCAAGTGCTTTAACACATAGGTTCTTATCATTACTAAGTAGAATAACTAGCGGTGAGTCCTCACCTCTTAAGAAGTATAGACAGCAGTCATGGATAGAGTCATCCTTTATGAGTGCTGGATTTAGTAGCTCGTAGTCTTTTTGAGCTCTTATCTGTTTTATATTGTTTGCAAAATTAGTATAGAGCCATCTATTGGCAGCCTGTGCCAATTGGCCTAGTGATACAGGATGACTGGATATGGAAGAAGTCACTTTAGATTTGTTTAATTTTAAACCATCTAGTTCCTGAATGACAGTAGTAGGAACAATCATCTGAAAATGAAATTTTGGAGCTGCCGATAGCAACGAATCTATAATGTCAATATTATCTATAAAGAAGTTAGTGTCAAATACCAAGTATATGGGCATTGGAGGCGGTGCCATGACAGGAACGCTACTAAAGTCAGACTTTGACGATATGCTCTTAGTCAATTTGTCAATACTAGACTTGTGCTCACCGTTATCTGAAGAGGGAGCGTGTATGGACTCTAGCTTGCGGGTGTGGCGTTTGTGATTGTTTGGCGCTACCTCATCGACGGAGCCCATGTTTACGTCAGTGTCCAAGTCCATAGACTCATAGCCATTTAGTTCATCATTCGACAGCAGTGAGCCAGACTTTAATCGATCTGATTTAGTCCCATGCTGCGCTAGTATTTCTTCAAGCGAAGTGTAGCGTTTTGGCATATGATGCACTGTGCCGTCCCGTCGTCTTTCCTGAAAATTATTGACTGATCTCTTGATTTGCCTTCTGCGCAAACGACACCCGCCGACAGTAGCAGCCAGCAACAATAAGCCATGAACAAAGTGGTTGAGAATGACGACGACATGCCGTATTTCCCAATACAGGAAGGAACAGAGTTTGTTGAGATAGACGATATATTGGACGGCACCAAGCCGCAAGCTCTCTTGATATTGAACCAACCGATAGAGATAACGGCGGCGCAGTTTGAGAGGCTATGGAGTAAGTGCGACATTAAAGTGTGCGCCGACGGTGGAGCCAACCGGTTGTACAAGTTTGAAAAGAGCTATACTCCAGACTTTGTAATTGGCGATTTGGACCTGATAGAGCCCGAGACCAGCGAGTACTACAAGCAGGCGGGCAGCGTGGTTAAGCTACAGAGCTCGCAGTATGCTACGGACTTTTCCAAGTGTATTTCGCTAATTCAGTGGTTTTTCGGAGCAAAGAAGCCACTAGAAGAGTTTTCAAAAGATGTCCAGTCAGTCGACGAAGTCAAGGGGATCATTGACCGCGCAGAGACTGTAGTATCAGACACCAAGTTCAACATTGTGTGTCTTGGGTCTATGGGCGGCAGGTTTGACCACACCGTCCAGGTAGTCTCTCAAATGCATAAATTACATCTAAGATGGCCCCACATGGGATTGGTATTGAAAAATATAGACGACACGGTCATATACGTCCCGAAGGGAAAGACGTATCTAAGATTCAGCGACAAGTACCAGCAGGACACCACCATTGGCATACTCCCAATGTACCAGCCGATAGACATCACCACCCGGGGATTGAAGTGGGACGTGACTGCGTGGGACAGCGAAATCACCGGCAAGGTGAGCAGCAGCAACAGGGCGTTGAACAAGAACCGACAGTGGACCGTCATGTTGGACATCTCCGGGCCGGCAGTCATTAACTTGGCGTTCTAGGTGGAGCAGGGCGAGCGTGAGCAGGGCGAGGAGGGCAGGGAAAGACAGAGGCTTAATCCTCGGACTGGTTCATGTGCTGACTCTACAAGCTGACTTCAAGCTGCCTCCCGGGCTGGCCACAGGCGCCTTTGGTCTAACTAGGCCATGCTCACCCTGGCAGTTGTCATACCAGCTACATTGTCACAGGCTACAGTGTCACATTATATTCATATATTTACATTTAATATTGACGGGATGCTTCTTGACAGGACTTTAACTGTTGCAAGTACCAGTCGCATATTTGCATGTTACCGTTGTTTTCATCTAAACATCTAGTAAAACTTCTAGCGTCGGCGTCACAAACTCTTTGCTGAGATTGTTCAGCTGGGGCAGCAGCGGCGACCTCAGCTGGAGCACTTGAGCCACCAAACATACCAGTGATTCCAGCACCAATTGTGTGGCCAACAGCGGAACCAACAGCGACACCAGCAGCGGTAGAAGCCATTTGGGCAAACATACCTGGCTGTTGAGCTTGTGGTTGAGCAGTAGCAGCTGGTGGAGCGCGGGCAGCTGGAGCAGCGCTTGAATGCTGTTGTGGATAAGCAGCAGTTGAAGCAGATCTACTTTGAGTAGGTCTTGAACTACTTCTGCTGACAGTTGGACGTCTTCCTGTTGATCTAGCCATTTCTTCTCTTAATTTCTAATTTTTATTGGAGTATACAAATCGCCACTGGAAACGTTTTTACTCAAAACTTTTTGAATCTTTAAATACCAGCCAGTTACCCGGCGCGCGCTCCATAGAATCTTCGGGATTGTTCCGGACGCCCAGTGGTTACCGGATCAGTAATAATTAACGTTGATGACCCTGATTTTACAACTGAGTGGCAAACCATAAAACTTTTTAACTTTAAGAATAAAGTCCGATAAATGCGAAATTCTAATTATTTATTAATATTGAGATAATGCCATTATTTAATAAATTTCCACGTGATTTTCCATATTATTAAAATCTTTCAATATAATGGTAGGGTGAAGATATAAGTACGGAATGGATCCATATCTTGTATCATTAATTGTGAGTAAATTTATTATAAAAATATAATAATAACTTAAATAAGGTATAAATATTAATTTTTAATAGAGTGGAGGATGTGCTGGAACTGCTACTGATTTAGTATTCTTTCCTATTGATACTGTTAAGACTCGACTTCAAGCTAAGGGTGGATTTTTTGCTAATGGAGGATGGAGAGGTATTTATAGAGGATTGGGAAGTGCAGTAATTGCATCGGCACCGTCAGCAGCTTTATTTTTCGTTGCCTATGATACGTGTAAACGGAAATTATCTGGATATAGTAATAGTGCTCAATCTCTAGCTGTTGTTCATATGGTGAGTGCGTCAGTTGGTGAGATAGCGGCGTGCTCGATTAGAGTACCAGCTGAGGTAATTAAGCAACGTGCTCAGACGTCGAGTTTTAAGAATTCTGGTTCATTGACTATATTCCGTGATATTTTATCTAACAAGTCAGGCGAGGGAGTTTGGAAAGGTCTCTATAGAGGGTGGGGAGCCACGATATTTCGCGAGATTCCGTTTACTATGATCCAATTCCCGTTGTATGAGTATTTAAAGAGGAAAGTATCGACCGGGGACTCGTCCAGCCCGTTTGTTCCGTTTTGCGGGGCGTTCGCTGGCGGGTTCGCGGCGGCCCTCACCACGCCGTTGGACGTGATTAAGACCAGAATAATGCTCCACCACTCGCGCGTCCTGATCTCGTCAATCATCGCCGACATCTCCAAGTCCGACGGCTGGCCAGGGTTCTTTAGAGGCGTTGGGCCCAGAACCATGTGGATCAGCGCCGGCGGTGCCATCTTCTTGGGGGTGTATGAGTCAGTCTCCAGCCTAATAAAATAGATCTGTACATATGGACGCTGTAGCGGGCGCGCAAGGCCAGCCTACGTAGTGCCAGTTAGCTGGCGCCCCAGGCCAGCCTACGCAGTGCCAGTTAGCTGGCGCCCCAGGCCAGCCCACGCAGTGCCAGCGGTAGCCGGCCGCCCAGCGACGCGTAGGCGGGCACCGCGCGGTGCCCGCGCACACTACCGGACGAAAACAAATAAAAAAACAGGGCGGCGATGCCATCGGGCGCTTAGCTATGAGCGATGTATTTTACGACTCGAACTTAGCGCTATACAAGGGGCTAGGAGTGGAGTCTCTAGATAGCGACGATATTCGCGAGTCTGTTGACACAGAGCTTTTGCCCGCGATGGTGCGCGTGGTGGTGGCGCCGTTGGTGAGGGCGTTGGGCGAGGGCGCGTACCACGACGAGCCGGGCGATGTATCGTCGCGGACGGCGCTTAGCTTTAAACAGGAGATTTTGAAAGATGACGAGGGCGCGGAGTTCAGAGTAGGGTATATAATGGTGAAGCTACCAAAAGAGCTTCGAATGCGGCGGCAGATGGCGGTGGTCGTACAGCCGGTCCAGCTGGCGGACGAGGGCCCAGCCTTGGTGGTAATCAGAGCCAGCGTTCCCAAGGTGGCTAGTGTGTTTAATCAGTGGTTCGAACATAGGCTAGGTAGAACTGTACTGATAACTGGGCTACAAATACCTCAAGAGATTATTAAACAAACTATAAATAATGGATTAAATCAGAATAAATTTATATCAACTGAAGAATCTAAATCTTTCTTGTCATTAGAATTTAATATTACTTTAAAATCAAAATCTTTATCTTCAATTAAGGTTGAAATGGAAAAGGATGATGTTTATAATATATCAGGTAAAAATTTGAATATTAATAAAGTTATTCAGCATATTGTTAATGCTACTAATATTAAATTAAATCATTTAAATATTTCAAAAGCTCAAATAGCTGATTTAATCTCAATCTCTTGCCTGCCTCAAACAATTAATGATGATTTAGAGGATTTTCAAACGCAAAAATATACTCACCCTTCTAGAATAACATTTAATAAAAATTGGCCCCTAAATGGGCCAAACTCAGTCTATCTGATCTTATTCAGTCTATTACATTCTTGAACTGCCGTCTTATCCATTCCACGTGACATACCGTTTATATATTTATAGGGACGATCCGGAGGACGAGGGACACGGTATAACAATGTCTGATTTTTGGGCTCAGAACAAGGGCACGTTTAAGAAGGCCGGGATGGCTACTTTAAAGGGTACAGCTAAGGGGACGGCATTTGTTACTAAAAAGGGTTTTGAAGCTGTTAAGTCAGCTAGACAGAATGAGTTGGCTCTGAGAAATGGGAAGGGAAAAAATGACGAAGAAGGCGAGGAAGAGCATGGTAATTCTAGTCATTATAAGACACCAATGAGAACCCAGGATCCAAAAACGTTTGCTCCTCCACCTCAGCATGCTGCTGTCGCAGGACAGCACCAGGTTTATGGACAACAACAACAACAGGTACAGTACCAACAGGTTGTCCAACCGCAGCAGCAGGTACAGTACCAACAAGTGCAGTACCAGCAGGCTGGCCAACCACAAGTACAGTACCAGCAGGTGGTTCAACAGCCAGTACAGACGCAATATGTAGCAGTTCAGCAGCAGCAACCAGTTCAGCAGCAGCAGCAGGCTGTACAATATGTCCCAGTTCAACAACAAGTGGTATATGAATCAGTTCAACAACAGGCAGTATATGAGCCTGTTCAGCAACAGGAAAGTCGTGGTACAGTTTCTCCTGCGCCTTCGAACTTGCTTGCTCAGTTTAGAAGTGGTTCTCAGCTGTCGATACCTCAAGTCCAGCAAATGCCAACCCCGGCACTGCAGGCTCAGCCACCGGCTCAGCCACAGTATGCCCAGCCTGTTCAGCAAGGACAGCCAGTGCAATATGTCGCTGCTCCAGCGGCGACCCCAGCTCCTCCAGCTGCGCCTACCAATTTGTTGGCGCGGTTCCAGTCTCTGGGCCTGGTACCAACAAACCAGCTGTACCAACGGGATCTGTTGCCCTTACCACCGCAACAGGTCACAGCGGCCCAGCCTATGACAGCACCAGGTGGTCTTCCCCAACTGCCTGATGCCGCACCAGCGAGAGTTGTAGCGCCGTTAGCCAACCTCAACTTGTCGGGTTTACCTCCACCGCCAGTGCACAAGGATCGCGGTAAGGCCAAGGTGGAGGCGCCTGCGCCTGCTGCCCAAGTGCGGCCTCCAAACGGCGCCGCCAGTGCTGGTGCTCCTCCACCTAAATACTCTCCTGCCGCGGAGCCTCAGGCATCGGCAGCACGACCAACAGGATCGTCCAGACCACCTCCGCCTCCAAGACGCGGCGGCACCCCGGCCAGCAGCACACCTGCGTCCCTGGTGAGCCCTCCACCACCTGTCAGAAGAAAGACTGCGATAACAGAGACTAGACCGGCCGAATCACCAGAATCCACGACAAGTCCTACCTCTGTACAGTTCAGCACCGTGGCAAAGGTCAATTTCCAACCACCACCAAGACCTCATAACTCTACAGGTACTACGCGAACCGAGAATATTATGGATAAGATCCGCAGAGAGAAGGAAGAGGCAGCGAGAGAAGCAGAGAAGAAAAGTCAAAGTAATAAACATTACAGAGATGAGCTCTCTGGAAAGATGAAGAATCATCCAATCGGCGCCCCTGCCAGTAATGGCAACGCTGTTTCTCACAGCGCTAGTAACAGTTCTCATAGTGCCAGCACCGTTAAAGCCGAGCCGTTCCAGTTTGCCCCTAGAAGACATAAAGAGCGGAACGTGTCTTCGCCAGTGCAAGAACAGCACCCTGCTCCGGAGTCTAATGTTGATATCGATGATGTTGAGATTGAGCTCGTGAAGCCGGTCATCGACAGCAGACCGCCGCCGCCTACAGTGAAGCCTCGGAGAGTGGTCTCCGGCGAGGCAAAGCCAGCCGACCATCTCAACAGAGTTCCGAGAGCCGCCGCTCCGGTGCCTGCTATCCACGGCAGCGCAGAGAATGTGTCCGGAACGCTAAAGTCTACACCTACACCCCCAACTAAGCCGCCTAGCTTAAAACCAAAACCAAAACCAAAAGTACCAACAAAACCTACAGTTAAACCAAAACCTGCTTTACTTCACAAGGAACTGTCTACTTTAGATCATCCTGTGGTGAAACCAAAATTAGCTCCGAAACCTGCCGCGCCGAAACCTAAGATTGGGCCGAAGCCTAAATTAAAGCCGAAACCACTGGTACTTCCTAAAAATTAACGGCTTTAATAAAATAATCTAAAAATAGTTAATATTACATGTGATTAGTTGTATCGCTGTAAATACATATATATATACATTATAATACGATGCCAAAGTTTATTTTGTTTTTTTGCAGCCTTGCATAGGCCGTAGGCAGATACCATCCGGTATGATGGGTGTAGTATTACTGTCTATGACGCAATAGATGGATGTCTGAAATGAGCACAACCAATGGTAACTCGATAAGCGAAGAGTGCTAACAGCTAAATGCCTCATATTCTAACGTTTCTAACATTATAACGACTAATACCAAGGTAACCAACATTACTAGCTACATTATCGCACGACAACGGCGCTGTGCGTGAAATTTTTTTATCTTTTTTTTTTCTCTCACTAGTACGGTACGGTACGTACGTACCTGGACGGACCTTTGGGCCCGTATTTACCTCAAATGATAGCTGCTCCAGCCACAGCAGGCCGACGGCCACCGCAACAAAACAGCAGCAACCGCAAACAGGCAAACACCAAAAGTGTTATAATTTTACTGTGTATGTAGAGTATGGCGGTGTAGCTCTATTTACACCCTGGTAGGGCAGAACACGGTTAGTACTTGCTAGGGTAGCGGATCTGTCGGTCCTGTCCGACTGGGGAATTTGGGTACTGTTTTCGGCATAGAGTTCCCTCCTATTCTTACTTTTCTTAGCAAATTTTCTTTTTTTTTTTTTTTTTTTTTTTTGTTGCATTTTTGGTTTATAAACGGAAGACATCCTGCGTAAGCAACGAAAGGAAAAAACAAGAAAAATAGGAGAAAGTTATATAAAGTTGCGCATCGCCCTTAGATCAAAGTTTTGCGATTATTTATTAGCAATTATTTATTTACTTTAAAAAAAGTGTTATTTTTTTGACTAGTTTTAAAAGGGATTTTTAAAAAGAATTCTGAGGTTTATAAATTAAACCTGCCAAAGTGGTCTTACGCAAGCTATCTACTTTCATTTGCCGTCGATCCTTTTTCTATTTAAACTAATAACACCTATTATATCTCAAGCCACTGCGCCTCAAAGATAGTTTGCCATTTCTTGTTTGCTTTATTTGCCTACCTGAATTGAATTACTCCTATCTAAAATTGAATATGATTGTTGGACTCTTTAAAAAATATTTTTTATCTGAGAAAGCTCCAACGGCTCCTGGAGTCTCATCAGTGAGTGATCTTAACTTATCTTTTAGCATATCACAGTCAATTAAAAACGTTAAAAACTATGAATTTACAAAACTGGAAATTTTACATTATGGATTTCTTTCAATGGTAATTACATTCGCATTTGTTATTGCTCCTGTTCATTTCTTATTCAAATTCATAGCCGCTAGTCTTTTTATTACAATATTGCTCATACCTTTCACAAGCCAATTTTTTTTAAATGCATTACCAATTTTATCATGGTTAGCTTTATTTTTTGTTACAGGTAAAATTCCAGCAGATGTTCGCCCCCCAATTTCAGTCCAAACTTTACCAGCTATTGAGACTATATTTTATGGTGATAATTTATCTGATGTTCTTGCCACATATACTGCTCCATTTCTTGATATTTTAGCTTGGTTACCATATGGAATTGTTCATTTTGCTTTCCCATTTGTATTGGCTGCTTTATTATTTTTATTTGGACCTCCAAAATGTTTAAGAGCTTACGCTTTTGCCTTTGGATACATGAATTTATTTGGTGTCTTAACTCAAATCTTGTTCCCAGCTGCTCCTCCTTGGTATAAAATTATCAATGGTTTATCACCAGCTAATTACTCAATGGGCGGTTCTCCTGGTGGATTGGGAAGAATTGATGAATTGTTCGGATTTGATATGTACACTTCTACATTCACTAATGCTCCAGTCCCATTCGGTGCTTTCCCTTCTCTTCACTCTGGTTGTGCTACTATGGAATCAATGTTTCTTAGTTATTTGTTTCCAAGTCTTACACCAGTTTGGTGGGGATACACTTTCTGGTTATGGTGGTGCACAATGTATTTAACTCATCATTATTTTATTGATTTAATCGCTGGTGCTTGTTTAACTTTTGTCATTTATACTTATACTAAGTATAATCATTTACCAATACTTGACCGTCAAAAGTTTTGTCGTTGGTCATATCTGGATATTACAATGCCTGATATCTATCTTATTGATCCATTAAGTTTATCTAATGGCTCTAATAGTTATGAAATGCTTTATCCTGGAATGGCTGATGATATTGAAGGAAATTATATCTCAAGAGATTATGCAGCTAATGAAGAGTTCGAGATGAGTAGCTTGGTTTCAAGAAGTTCAGTTTCATCTTCAAGAGGTTCTCTTAATTTAACCTCTCCAAGATCTGCATCTAGAGTTAATGCTCCACCAGCTCTTAATACTACATTTGATGTTGATAACACTGGATCTTCAGCACCTCCTTCAGCTATTTCATCTATTTACGAACCTAATGTCACTACTGGTGCATCCCCAAGCCTATTGAGCTTTGCTACTCAGGGAACTAACGGTACTTCTCCTGCAACTTCAGTGTTTGATAATATTGGCTCTGGTACAAATAATGGCAGCTCCGCTATCAATGATGATGCTTCAGTTGCATCTAGCAATACCTCTGTTGACTTAAACTACGACAGAGTATATGCTCAAAATATGTTTAAAAAGAGAGATTAGAACACCTTATAGAACCTTTACGATGATCCGACCTTTTTATTCAGCTATAATTCATTTTTTTTTTCATTTTTATTTCCTTATACGACTACTTGCATTTTACAGTTTGTTTTATGCTTATAATTTTAATATTTATTTTAATAGTTTCCATAAATCATGATCTTCACCAAGTTCGTAATTCATAGTTTTTACTTGATAAATATTACTTTGAATCAGTAAACATTCAATTATATCATCAAGAAGAATAGCTCGTCCAACTGCCATACCACGACGTATTCCATCATAGTTAACATTAAGAATATGAATATGGAAATGATAGTACGACGGTTGATAGTGAACAAAGAGTCTCAAATCCTGCTCATCCTTAAACACTGAAGGAAATAGCTCACAAGCAGCCTTCACACAGTCTTGCTTAATACTCTTTAACCAGGCAATGTGGTCTCCGGTAAGGTCGCGCAAACTCCAGATATCTTCTCTAGTGACAATGCCCACCAAGTACATTTCATCAGGACCACTAGAAGGCGTCCATTTCATATCTGGTAATATAACTATATCATCAGATCTATAAGTAACAGACTCTTTCTCTGCTCCCTTAAATAGAATGTTATAAACCCACTGGATTCTAGAACCTCTCATTGTCTCAATATACGGCTTGACGATACTCTTATACATTTCTGGAGTCTCCTTGACCATGTTGGCCTTTTGCTTTCTATACTTAGCAATGTGCTTAGCAGTAGCTGGGTAAATAGTATGTACCTTATACTGCTCAGGGTGCTTAGTCGCAATTGAGAACCATCTGTACACATCGTTGGACCCCACGGTCTCAGACGCCTCAAAATCTAGTAGCGCCGCGACGTCCACCGGTTCCTTGAACGCTTGCTTCTCTATACGAACCAACGCGTCCTCGCCGTCGATGCTTCCCAATAGCGCAACGCATTTCTTCTGCACGTCGTTCTCAAGACACTCCCTGAACGCGAACTTCTCCAATGCAAATTCTGACATTTCTCACACCACGCAGAACAGTACTTGACAATACTCCAGCGCTCTATTGTTTAAACTCTTCAGTTAATCACCATCACGTGGAAATTAAAAGGTATATAAACATATATACAACCAGTAACTCTACAGTAATTGTATTTATAGTAATTTATTATTAGTTATGATACTATAAGAACATATACCATATTAAAAATACTAAAAAGAATCCAAGAACAGCTACCGGAGCATATTGACGAATCATTAAATCAAAATTAATCTTTTCAGCTCCTTTACGATAAATTTCAGTTTTATATTTTAAAGATTCAGACATTGAGCTCATTTTATCTAAAGAATCTCCACGATAAAGTAAATCTTCAATATTTTTTGACATAATTTGTTTGACATCTTTTAAATCATTATTCACACGATCCAAGTTGGATTGAGTTCTTTGATCAATATAAACCTTCTTAGTCTTACTCAAAAAATTATCAAATCCAATAAAAGCATATGGACGAAGTGTCATATTGTTAAGAGATTCCTGACCATGAGAATTGTAGAACTCTGTAGCAACATCACTTAAATAGGCGAATGCTAACTTTCTTGGATATGAACGATCAGCAATAACAAAGTAGTAAATCTGCTGATCGATTAAATAATGAATACTATATTTATCAGATTCAATAGAAGCTTCTGGTTCAGAATTAGAGCTAAGTTTGTTAACAAGAAGTTTCACATTTTTCTTCTCTTTAGTTAACTGAGGGTCAGAATCATCATCCACAGAACCTGAAAGTGGGAGACCTAAAAGAAAGAAAAAGTTAGAATATAGGACTATTAGTTTTTATATATATATATATAAATATATAACATTACCCGAACTTACCGTCATAACGAAATATAAGCGTAGATTTAACCATAAACGCTGTATTGCCACCAGCTTACCTCAGGCAATCCGCAGCCAGTTGAAAAGCTGTTAACAAGTAGCAGCGGTCACGTGGGTGTTTAAGAGGATTTGGCGGATATTGAGGGGCGCGGTGGCGTGGGATGGACGGCGGTGGGTGCGGGGGGCGTG
>JAJLYT010000097.1:0-27228 GCA_030571755.1 Saccharomycopsis olivae (nom. inval.) | reverse complement strand
TGTATGTATCTACAATATACGAGATTTTATTACAGATTCATTTATAGAAATTTATAAACCAGCCAAAAGGTTGCGCAGGTTGATAACCCCTCAGAAATTCACAATTTTTGGGTGGAGGAAACTGCAGAGCTTTTCCCGATTTGGTCGGCAAAAATTGAGAACCGAGGGTGCATAAATTTTGGCCTGTCCGGTGTCCTACGCGCGTAGCAGCAGCAGCAGGCCTGGGGCTCAGCGGCACGGCTGCGGTTTTCGGATCGCATCTGGAAAGTACAAGTTTGTCAGCCACAGTGCGCCACAGTGATAATTATGCTTAGTTGGAGTAATATTTCAGTTTCTTCTTCGGAAAAGACCTTATTAGATAGTGTCAGTGGTCATGTTAACAGTGGAAGTGTTATGGGATTGATGGGACCTTCTGGGTCTGGAAAAACTACTCTTTTGCAAGTTTTAGCTAGAAGAACTGGTAGCTTCCGAGGATTTAATATTGATGGAGATGTAAGATATTTGGGAGAAGCTGTTGATTCTGCTTTACTTAGAAGAAAATCAAGATTTGTAGAACAAGAGGATCATTTAATTGGCTCACTTACAGTTCAAGAATCTATTGATTTTGCTCTTAAAATATCAGATTCCGCTATGCCGAAATGGACTAGAAGGGACGTTATTGCTAATACAATTTCTTTACTTGGATTAACTAAACAAGCGAAAACTAAAGTTGGTACTGCTTTACAAAAAGGTCTATCTGGTGGTCAAAAAAGAAGATTATCTGTTGCTACTCAAGTAGTAACAAGACCGCAGATTCTTTTCCTTGATGAGCCGACTTCAGGGCTTGACTCAAAAGCGTCGTACGAAGTGATGAAGACATTGGTGGAGCTTGCCAGGGAGCAGAACGTCGCTATTATCGCGTCTATTCATCAGCCATCTACTGCTGTCTTTGAGTTATTGGATGACGTCCTTTTTATGTCTGAAGGGAAAGTAGTATACTCCGGTGCTCGCAAAGATGTGGTTGATTATTTTGGAGATGCTGGTTTTGATATCCCACCATACTTTAACCCAGCTGAGTACGTTCTTGATCTCATTAATACTGATTTTGGCGAGGATAAAGATAATACCAGAATATCTAACCTTACTAAATTAATAGATTATGCAATTGGTCATCATCAACTGCTTCCTCCATTAACTCAGCCAATTAAATCTGAAGAATCGGAAATTATCCCAAAGAAACGTTCAACTGTTTTACTGAAATCTTGGGTTTTGACTCAAAGAATGTTTATTAAAGCAAGAAGAGATTATTTGGCTTATTATGTTAGAGTTGCAATGTATTTAGGTTTAGCTATTTTAATGGGAACTACATGGTTACGTTTAGGTTATGATCAAAAAAGTATTCAACCTTTTATTAATGCTATATTTTTCTCAGGAGCTTTTATGTCATTTATGTCGGTAGCTTATATTCCAGCTTATTTAGAAGATTATTTCTCTTATAAAAAGGAAAGAGCAAATGGACTTTATGGACCATTACCTTTCTTGATAGCTAATTTCGTTGTTGGTGTACCTTTCTTGTTTCTAATCGTTTTACTCTTCTCAATAATCACTTACTTTTTATGCAATTTTAGAAGTTCAGCTTCGGGATTCTTCACTTATGTGATGTATCTCTTCATCAACCTCCTTGCAGCTGAATCTTTAACAATTCTCATTGCCACAGTTTTCCCCATCTTTGTCGTCGCTCTAGCTCTCACTGCATTTGCCAATGGGCTCTGGATGGCAGTGGGTGGATTCCTTGTTTCTTCCAATATTTTGAATGTATTTTGGTACTATACGTTCTATTGGATCGACTACCAACGCTATGCGTTCCAGGGAATGATGTTTAATCAGTTCAAAGACACAATCTACAACTGTGGCGATGGCTGTCAGTGCATGTACAGTTCACTGCTCGAATCCGTTTGCAAAATTGATGGTTCTGCTGTGCTCACAGCTATGGGTTATGGTAAACCAGATCATGGTCTCTGGGTCGGAATCATGCTTGTCTTAATCTTTGCCTTGCGTGGTCTAACATATCTTACCATGAAGTTGAGAAACTAGCGTTCTTATATAGTATTACATAGATGTTTATATATGCAACACCATGTAGTCTATACGCCATCAAACTGATTGAACCAGCTGATATTGGCAAACAATGCATCAGCAATTGCTTCATCAGTACTCATAGAATTGCCCGCATCCTCTATAACGTCCTGGCCATGTTCGTGGACCTGGCCGTACTGCATGAACCGCATCAGATTAACATCAGCAGGGCCAGGATCGATACCAACTCCAGTTAGGGCCGCTATAGAGCTCTGCATATGTGCCACACACATGCTATTGAGCATTTTTAGAACCCATACGCATTCTTGAGCCATCCCTGCCGTACCAGTAAGTGCCTCGAGCATCTTCACAGCGTTCTTCAATGATGCAGCATTGTCGCTATTTTGTTCTCCTGAGTTAATGAGCACAAGACTGACCATTGAAACCTCGAATAGAATTACAATATTGAGCCACCAAGGCGCCCGTAGCTTATCACTATCCAACAGTCTGAGAACTTCGAGTGCCGCTCCGCAGCTCTTGGTTAAGCCAACCAGGTCGACACCGGTCACAGAGATTCCATCAAGGGCATGAACCAAAGGTCTACTTTGTATAGAAATTAGGATATCATAGTATGTTAGATAAACCTGATGAATTATCAAATTATCATAATCATGCACGCTCAAATTATCATCGCACCACGTTTTAATGCTTTGCAACTGGATTAGAATTTCATTAACTGGCAATTTTAACTCCCCATTAAACTTTACTTGAGCAGAAACTCTTGCTAAATGAAGCATAGCAAGGCCAGGTTTCAGTAGCCAACATGTCAGGTTCAACGCAGGAACATCCACTCCTTCCATATCATTAACCACCGCCAGTACTCGACCACTTTGGAAACTATATAATTTCTCCCAAGTGTAAACCAGCCAAAATACTCTTCTGGCTTTAGCAGCATCGCTGGCACTAAAAAGAACAATCATACTTTCATAGTTAAAAGACATTCCAAGGCACATTCTCACTGCATTGCCAAGTGTAAAAAATGATGAGTTCTGACGGTGCGCAATGCGAAGGTACATAGTAATAAGTAGCCAACATTGTATCAATTCATAAGATCTCCATTCAAAGCTAAGTTTATCAATTACCTCATATGCAGCATCAAATAACTGTTCTTCTAATCCAGGCCATATTGAAGCTCTAATTTCTGGTGGTACACTTATATCATGTTCAGCAAACCGTAGAGCTGTGGCAAAAACTAAATGGATCATTGCCAAAAATAATCTAGATCTATTCTTGGTATCACTCTTAAATGTCATATACTGTTCATTAAAAGTGTCCTTTTCCAAAAAGCAAAACAATGGATTAAATTTCTCGAAATAGTACTGTACAAGCCAATCTGCAAACTCTGGTTGTTTTTCTAGATCAATGATAAGAACAACCGGTGGTAACTCTCTATATTTTAAATAATGACCTCCTGACATGTTCCATCCATAATGTTGAACTCTAGGAACCACAAAGTTAGATCTTAAAGAAGGGTCCAAATCTTTGATTAACGACCGACCAAGTTTGATGGAAAGAAGTATATGACATCGCGCTGTAACATCGCTACGCATTGGTGTCCAAATGAGTCCTTCAGTTTGAGATGAAACAGATGCCTCTGATTGTGTCTTTGCCGCAAGTTCATTCTCTAGTTGGTGAATTCGGTTCTCCAAATACTGAACATATTCCGCGTTGCTCGGCTTCTTTGCCTTCTGCACTGTAGTTACCACGTTACCAAAATTCCCTGGATAATTGCACTGATGACCATTAGTTGAGCATCGTGAACATGGAGAGGCTCCATTACACTTCACTTTCCGTCGTTGGCAACGAGCACAGGCTGTACTGGTCCGCATCTTTGCTGTCACCCCCCTTGCACCCCATGAAAAATCTCAACATTATTAGTCTCATGTGATAGCGGGCCGACAGGTTAGCGGGACGGGATACAACCCGAGCAGGGGTGCAAATGGGCGATCTGGAAAGGGTATAAAAGGACTAACGTTTCATTATAAGTTTATTATTACAGCTTTATAGTATTTATAAACAATATGTCTGGGTTTAAGAGCGAAATCTCAGAAAAGGATATTGAGAATGGTGATAGTTTTGGTGAGCATCTGCATGCGTTACGAGCAGACGATACTCCACCAGCTGTTTCACAAGACAAAAATGTGTCCGGAGATGACGGGATGATTGAGTTTGATACAGAAGAATTTCCTGATGGAGGTAGAGGGTGGTTGATAGTTGTTGCAGGCTGGTTGGTATTGGGAACAACATATGGAATGATTAATAGTTTTGGAATTTATCAGACATATTACCAAAATGAACTTTATATACATGAAGACCCATTCAAAATTGGACTCATTGGAGCTCTTCAGCCATTTTGTATGAGTATCTCTGTGGTACCGGCAGTTGGAGTGCTCCATTATGCGGGCATTAGAGGAGCGGTAGGCAGTGGTGCTTTAATTCAATGTTTTGCATTAATGATGATGTCTTTAACTACAGATATTTGGCAATTATTTTTAACTCAAGGATTGTTATTTGGAATTGGTAGTGCTCTCACCTATTTAAGTGCAATGACAGTTCTTTCTCAGTGGTTTAAAAAACGTCGTGCTTTAGCTTTTGGCATTGCTGCATCAGGTTCAAGTTTAGGAGGTGTTTATTGGCCAATAGCAGTAAAGAGACTTATTGATAGTGTTGGAATTAATTGGACAAATAGAATCCTTGGTTTTATATATATTCCTATAGGTATTATTATGGTTATATTACTCCAGCCTCGTTTATCAGTTAAATTAGATCTTCCAGAGTCTCCAAAATGGTATATTAAAGTGATTCAAAAAGTACTCCCTTGCAACTTCAGTGTTCTTAAAGATTTAAGATTCTTAACAGTAATTTTATCTTATACTGTTGCGAATTTGGCACTCTTTCCAGCATTATTTTATGTGGATTTATACGGGGAGAGACTTCAAGCAAAATTAGGCAACAGTATAGTTGATCATACATACTTGGTATCTATTCTCAATGCAACAAGTATTGCTGGACGTATTCTTCCTGGTTATCTTGGAGACCGTTATGGTCGTATGAATGTTTTGATTCCCTTTTTGGCCCTCTCAGGAATTAGTCCATTAGCTCTCTGGCTTCCCTCATCTAATTCCGAAAGAGTACTTATAGCTTTTGTTGTGGTGTTTGGTTTTTCTTCTGGTGTATTAGTTTCTTTATTCCCATCACTTTTGCCGCAACTCTTCGGAGTCAAGCATAACCAATCCAGAATCAGTTTGTTCTTGGCTCTCAGCGGCGTAGGCGCGTTATTCGGGCCTCTCATCTGCGGTTCTTTCATCCCACTAAGCTCTACTGTTCACGATACCCGGGGATTCGATCGCATGATTGTATTTATTGGCGTTATTATGTGCGGCTCAGCTGTCATATTGGCAGCTCTTCGTCTATCTTACTCGTCCAAGCTTGCAGCGGTAATTTAGTCAATTCAGTACAACACCCTCTAACTATGTAGATTTGCACACCCAGTTTTAGCATATGAGGTCACAAGCGTGCTTCAACATAATCAATAACTGACCAGGATGAGTGTATGATTCTGAGGGGACTAAAGCTCGTGGATAACAATGCATGCACTCCGCACTTGGTATAGTTTGCGCTGGGTCTGCCAACCTACGTCATACGCTCAACGGCTATATAAGCCCATGGAACAGCCTCACAGTATCTCCAAAGTAAAAAAGAAAAAATGGTAGATTTTGAAGAAAAATCTAAGCTCGATACTGAGAATTTTGACTATCCTGCAGTGATCAATATTGATATCATGTGTATGGTACACCATAGGTGCAGCGTTGTGTGCTGGTGCAAAAGATCATCATGTAATGTATGCTGGGAGATTCATTCTTGGCGTAGGGATTGGTATTGAAGGTGAATGTGTTGGTATATATATTGCTGAATCCGTCCCTGCTAATTTTCGTGGTAATTTGGTATCAATGTATCAGTTTAATATCGCCCTTGGTGAAGTTCTGGGATTTGCGATTACTGCCATCTTTTTTGAAGTTAAAGGTGGATGGAGATATCTGGTTGGCTCATCTTTAGTATTTTCTACTGTTTTATTCTTTGGTCTTATCTTTCTTCCAGAATCACCTAGGTACTTGGTGTACAAACAATGTTATGGTGAAGCGTATTCTGTTTGGAAAAGACTTCGAATAATGACAGATGAGAAGAATAAAATTGAGTTTCTTGATATGGTCCACGCTGTTGAACTTGAACTAGAACGTAAAAAGAATGAAACTACTTGGCAAGTTTGGGCTGATTTATTTATTGTCCCAAGAAACAGAAGAGCACTTGTTTATGCTGCGATGATGGTTAGCTTAGGTCAATTGACAGGCATTAACGCAGTGATGTACTATATGTCTACTTTAATGGCTAAGATTGGTTTCAATGAAAAATATTCTGTCTTTATGTCTTTAGTTGGAGGAGGGTCTCTTATGATCGGTACAATTCCAGGTATTTTGTTCATGGATAGATTTGGTTGCAGAACTTGGGGATTAAACATTATCGGATTCTTTATAGGGTTGGTACTAGTAGGTGTAGGTTATAAAATCAATATTACAAAACATTTAGCAGCAGCAGAGGGAGTATACTTATCAGGGATTATCCTATATATGGGTTTTTTTGGTAGCTATGCATGCCTCTCATGGGTATGCCCTTCCGAGTCATTTGCTGTTAGAACCCGTACTACTGGGATGGCTATATGCTCATGTCTACTCTACCTTTGGGCATTTACTGTTACTTATAATTTCACCAGGATGCAGAGTGCCATGACATATACTGGCTTATCATTGGGATTCTACGGCGTTATAGCCTTTTTGGCTTATTTTATCAGCTCTTGTTTATGCCGGAAACTAAAGACAAAACGCTTGAGGAAATCGATGCATTGTTCCTGATGAGATCATGGCAATTAGCTAAAACCAATATTAAGAGTATAAAACGGTTCTGGGGCTGCCAAAAGAAATTCCGAGCCAGTATTAAGATATAATTCATATATAATATATCCGAATCGGTGGCGAACTTAATATATTACAAGTTCCCAGTGCTGACTAATTGGCTCAGGGACCTATTTGTACCAGCTTGTGCCACTTTTTTTTTTCTTTTCTGCCGTGCCGTTTTGCTCTATTTTTTCTGCTTTACTTTTTTCAGGGACATAAATTGTTATTTTTTTTTTTTTTTTTTTGCAAAAAAATTTAAGACAAATAGTTTATTGAGATGGTGAAGATTGTTATTATTGGTGGATCCTTAGCTGGATTCCAAGCGTTGAAGACTATAACTAAAGTTATTGCTGATGCGGAGATTACGTTAGTTACTAAGAGTGAGAGTACATTTTTTAACATACCCGCTCCACGTTTATTAATTGAACCTGAAAACATTGATAAGGTTTTCAGTGATGTGAAAACGGCAGTTACAAAAAACAATTCAAAGGCCAAAACTGTTATCGGAACAGTTACAAGTGTTGATTTTGAACTGAAGACTATTAGCATTGAAGATGGTACTACAGTTGAGTATGATTATTTAATTATTGCCACAGGTACTAAAGCCGCATGGAACGGGTTTAAAGTTAATGACTCTTACTTGGATGCTAAGAAGGCACTTGAAGAGACCAGCTCCAAGGTTAAATCTGGTAAGACTGTTGCTGTTCTAGGCGGAGGTGCCACTGGTGTCGAGACCGCTGGTGAACTTGCTTCAATTGGTAAACAAGTTACTTTATACTCGGGCTCATCTGCAGTTTTAAAGGGTAAGCTAAGTGAAAGTGCTACATCACAGTTGAAGGCTTTAAATGTCGAAATTATTAATGTTGTTAAATATACTCATATCGAAGAGTCAAGTAATGGTACTACTGTTACATTTGATGATGAATCTTCAAAGACATTTGATGTGGTTATCAATGCCACTAGCCATACTGCATACTCTGACTTTTTACCGGATTCTGTTAAAGATGCTTCTGGATTCGTTAAAGTTAATGATCAACTTGTAGTTGAAGGTACTGATAATGTTATTGCATTTGGTGATATTGTTTCTGGATCCCCAAAAACTGCTGTTGATATTGCATACGGTCAAAATAAGGTTCTCACTGCTATTCTCAAGTCTAAAATTTTAGGTAAAGGCTCACCAGTAACTTACTCACCAGTTACAAACATGTTAATGGTTCCAATTTCAAGAAATGGAGGTGTTGGGCTCTTGTTTGGATTTAGTGCTCCAAGATTCTTGGTCAAGATGGCTAAGTCAAAGACCTTCTTTATGGAAAATGCTTCCAAGACTTTTTGAATACTTTTTGTTTAGTATAATTTCTGCGCTTATTACAATGTAAACATAACTAATAACTCTAAATTTGAACAAAGATAAAAAATAAAAACAAAACACTAAATCACTCCTTTTTCTCATCTGAGACTTCTGGAGCAGTTTCATGAATCTTAGCTGATATCTGTGATTTAACCACATGTAATTCGTTCGCATGAGCCTCTTGATACTCTTTAAGCTTATGTCCCTGTCCTGAAAGATCCCAATAGATACCTTTCAAGGTGAACCAAATATCATTACGACTCTCAACTAATGGGTAAATACAAACAGTAATTCCAGTAAAGAAGATCCAAATAAATCCAACAACAATCCAACCAGTAAAGAATTTCTTAGAAAAGACATAACCTTCACCATACATTGGCATTGGCCACATGATAAGTAATGCCCATGTTAAGAACAAACAAATATAACCAGCCTTTCTAGAAGCAAGACGCAAATGTTCAGACTCAGCAGCTAAAAGTTCTTCCTTTGCCTCCTTTGCCTTTGCAAGTTCTGCTGCGTAAGTACTAACAGGAGCCAATTCTTCCTCACCCTTCTTCTCAACATCCAGCTCAATAGCAGTAGCTTCAATGATTTCTTCAGTTTCGTCAACTCTCTTAATAGACTTCAAGATGTTCCAGTCAAAGTTTTGAGGACCAAAGGCAAAAGTGAGAATTGGAATGAAAATCATTGGTGATAATAAAGCAACAACATTACCAATCAACATTGGGTAATCAGCAAAAGTATTTTCGTAGGTTACAGATCCTTCCAAGCTCTTGGTAGCACCAAGCCATGAAGCAATGGCACAGATAGTACCCATGATTGGAGAGTAAGTGGCGGCGATGGCGTTCTGCTTAGAGGACAACATTGTAGCGGCACAAGGACCAACAGCAGCACTGATAATGATACCCATAAGCTCGTACAAGTAACCCATAGATACACCAGCATAATAAAGACCAGTAGAGAAGCCAGCCATAGCTAAGGCAAAGACAATGACAGCAATATGAGAGGTATATATTAAGGTTTTACCATTGGCCTTTGGGTTAATATATTCACGGTAGATATCGTAAGTAAAGATAGATGAAACAGCGATCAACTCGGCTGACATTGCAGAGGTAACGGCCATGAAAATCATCACTAAAGTTGCACCAGCACCACCTTTACCCATAACAGCGACAGCAGCGTTTGGAAGTGTAAGACCGGCCGAGACATCAGCAGCACTCATTTTATGTGGGAAAGCTGGAGTTCCCTCTAATGCGAGAGCTGCCAATCCCATTGTGGTTGCGGTAAACCATGGTAATGCGAACCAGGCAAGACCACCAAGAACGTAACCTGGTAAAGCAGCAGCTGGTGAGGAAGCAATAGCTTTGTTCCAGTAACCATTATCAAGGAAGACAGTACCAAAGTTACCAATGATATTAATAACAAAAAAGATACCACCAGACTTTGATTTCATAGTTAGGTAAGAGCCATTAGCGTTACCTTTAACTGGGTTATCTATAGCACGTTTAGTGACCAACTCCCAAACTGCACCAGGAGAACCTAACTTGTCACTTATAGCAAAAACGTTAAATCCAAATGTCATGACAATAACCACAACAATAACAGTGTGTGCATAATCAGTAAGGAATGTAGCCTTCAAACCACCAAACAATGTATAAATAGTAACTCCAAGTGGTAAGAGGAAAATAGCAGCAACAGTATGCATACCAGTGACATCACTAATAGCTGCAGATCCACCTGTTAAAAGCATCGCAGTAACTAAGATATTAGTTGCAATTGCAAAAAACATATAAACAGCATGGGTTGTACGACCATAACGAGCTCTTATAATTTCTAAATAAGTATGAGCTTCTGGAGCAATTTGTTTAGATTTAATCGCCAAGAATGCAAACAAGATGATTTGAACGGTAGCACCAGATGCATAATAAAAGGCACCACTAATACCATTCTTAAATACTTGAGAAGTAGATTGTAATAAGGTAGCAGCCCAGCACCATGAAGAAACAACAGCTGCACTTACAAGTGAAGTTCTAACAGATCTACCAGCTGTAACGAATTCTTCAGCTGTCACAATTTGTTTTTGATACCGCTTTAAGGCAAGTGTTGTAGCTATCATACCTACAGAGAAGGCGATCCCAACTCCGACAACAACGCCGTATCCGGCTCCTTGGGATATAGCGGCCATAATTTATTATTATTAAAATTAATAGGTAATTAAGGGAAAATTTATCCTAAAAATATGGATATATATATTAGTTTATATACTATTTAGTAACTGTCTACAGTTTGAATATGTTATTGTAGATCACTAATTAGGAAATTGATTATCTAAGGGGTGAGGCATTCTTTTTTGTCTGTCTTATCGATTATGCAGGTTGATAATAGTTTAGGTATAATTGCAGTACCAGTAATTTGGTAGTCACAATACAATAAAGTTAGTATATTGCAGATGGTAAATTGGATTCTATTTCGCCGTTAAAATTCCAATTTCCCGCCGAACATTGGTGAAGTTGTTTACTACCAAAGTCAATACTCGCCGAACGGTGAAATTAATGATAAGCTAATAATTAAGCAATTGAGTGACACATTCACGGAACACTCATCCCCTAATCACTGAACCTTAGTAATTGAAATAATTAATTGAAATAACGGCTCCGTTATCGTAATTTATCAAAAGATTTACTGACAGGCCGTTTCGTTTAATAATTACGCGAAATAGGCTTTCACCCCCATTCCTTCTGGCGTATATTTGAGGGTGATACACCCTGTTTTCGGGATTTGCTAAAGCATAGTCAATAGCACTTCAAATCGTTTGATCGTACGATCGACTGCAGTTGCGGATGCCGAATTAAGACATTGAGCAGCCACGTCTTAACCATGGGTACGTGCCCCGACTAGACACGCTATGGTTGAGTGCCCCCGCATGTGTGGAAACCAGAAGATGAGCGCGATGAGGCATAGTTCATTATAGGAGGAAATGTCTGAGTACTCGGAAATTCTTGATAAAGTTGAAAAGTTTGTCGAGCTGCATTGTGCTTTGCTTGACTCTGCGCATGATTGGGATCATGTGAGACGTGTTAGAGATTTAGCTTTGCGTTTATATCTGGAGACATATTCTGAAAGAGATGAAACGATACGTGAAAATGTTGAATTAGCAGCATTATTACATGATGTTGGTGATTCAAAGTTTGGATATGATCAAAAACAATTAGTTGGTGATTTTTTAACAGGATTAGTTGATTCTGAACGCCGCGAATTTCTTTTAGATCAAATTGGAAGAGTTTCATGGCGTAAATCTTTGAAGAGTGAGAATCCTAAAGACATGAGTGATGATTCTAAGGAGTTAGTTGATTATGTGCCAGTTCATTATTTTGTAAGTGATGCTGATAGACTTGATGCCATGGGCGCAATTGGTATTGCTCGGACATTCTCGTATGGTGGTAGTCGTCATTCCAAACTCTATGATTTATCAATAAAGCCAGATACTGATCTTACTAAAGAAGCTTATGATGCTCAAACTGATATTCTTAAAGATGGTAAAGTTATTCCCGCCAGCTCAAAGAACAATACATTGAATCATTTTTATGAAAAATTATTTAAATTACAAGACAGTCTTAAGACTGAAGCAGCAAAGAAGTTGGGAAAACATCGTCATCAAAGAATGGTTGATTTTGTTCAGGATTTCTTGCTGGAAATTGCGTCTGAGTCTTAATATAACTTGCAATTTGCCTGTAGGCATAATAGATATTTATAATTTTCACCGTAATTCTCTAAGAAGAGGAGGGAAATACTCTTCAGGACAATCAGAATTACACCAGAAAAGTAATTAGTAATTATAACGCAGATTTTTGAGCCATTTTCGAGAGTTTTGGGTCCTTTTTGTTGTGTTATTATGTAGTGGGCGGCGCAATCAGAATTAACCAGTAATGATATACATATTTGGCGGGGATAGTATTAATTCCGTGAAATCCTGTATCATAAACAAGACTCTTGGGGACAAAAATATGGCTATATCTACACAAATATTTATGATTATGGCTTCGGAATTTGTATTTAAAGAGTTTAGTTTGCATTGATCAATATTTTTTCATTTTTAAACATAATTTCATAAGTAAAGCTCAGGAACAGGTTAGAACCGTCTATCCGAAAGATTTACGTCGATACAAAAAGTATAAATATCTGTAAAATTTCTCTAACATCTATCTGATATATAAAATCTATCTGATAAATCATTATCAATATGAGTGTTGAAAATTTTATGGAATTAGGAGAATCTGGTCTTAAAGTTTCCAAGGTTATTCTTGGATGCATGTCATTTGGAGCAAAAGAGTGGATGCCATCAAGTTTAGAAGAGGAGGAAGCACTTGCTATTATGTATAAGGCATATCAATCAGGTATCCGTACTTTTGATACAGCCAACACTTATTCTAATGGTATTTCTGAGATTTTTATTGGTAAATTTCTCAAGAAATACAATATTAGAAGAGACACTATTGTTATTATGACGAAGTGTTTCTTTCAAGCTGATCCTGAGAATATTGGCTGCTTTTTGGGAATTCCTAGCACTACGGATCGTCCAGCTATTGATTATGTCAATAGTATTGGACTTTCTAGAAAGAACATCATCGAATCAGCAAAGAAAAGTGCAGAGCGATTAGGTACTTATATTGATGTTTTACAAATTCACCGGTTAGATAAAACACCAAAGGCTGAAATTATGAGAGCATTAAATGATGTTGTCGAGTCTGGAACTGCGAGATATATTGGAGCATCTTCGATGAGAGGTACTGATTTTGCAGAATTGCAATTTATTGCTGAAAAGAATGGATGGCACAAGTTCATTTGTATGCAAAACTTCTATAACTTGCTTCACCGTGAAGAAGAGCGTGATATGATTCCTTTCTGTCAAAATAACAGTCTTGGCAAGGTTACATGTGTACCTTACTCACCATTAGCCAGAGGATTTATTGCCAAGTCAGTTGAAAAACTTGACGCTGAAAAACCTTGGGAGGATCCTTTTTTAACACATATTTTTGCTAATATGGGATTAAATGGTCTTGGTAAAGCTGAGAGGGAGATTTTAAAAAGAGTAGGTGAGTTGGCTGTGAAACATAATGTTTCCAGAGCCGCAATTGGAATTGCCTGGCTTATTGCCAAGGGATGTTGCCCTATTGTCGGAATTAATTCAGTGCAAAGAGTAGATGATACTGTAACAGCTTTTGAGGTAAAATTGAGTGCTGAAGACATCGCTTATTTAGATGAGCCGTACATACCTAAAGCTCAAATTGGTTTTTTCAGACATTCAACAGTGAAATAAATCTTACTTCGAAAGGCATTTGTAGTAAACAATACGTTAGACAATAACCAATAGAAATCACAAAAATTGACAGCACCGCGGTAAAAGTTTTGGAATTCTGTGATTGGTATAACTTACTCATTCATTTGAGTGGTAGTTTGACTGGTGCTGCACAATACTGCGCCACACATGTTTGTTTCCGCTCTGCAGGAGATGAGCCCTTAACATTCTTCTCCTAGCCAGTCTACCGACCAGTTCACATAATTATTACCAATAATTCAAATTAGCACCTATTTATAGTTAGTGGAATGCTAATAAGTACTTTCATGGTGAAATTACGCCAAGATAATTGTTTTTTTTTTTAATTCATTGACTTAATTCAACGTAACTTACAATACTGAAATTGTACTAAATCCCAAGGAATTTTAGTGGCAAGTTTCCGGAAGAAAATAGAGACGTCTCCATACATAAAATAATTTTCGTTAGTTCATGCCGTATACTAGCAACATTACTTATCAAGGAGGTATCCCTCGCGACACCAATCCAGGGGCTAGTGCCTCTTTCTATTGATGTCAAATAATACTAGTACCTCAACTTGGTGATAATAATGGCAATAATAGGGCGTATTTTTAGAACAGCACGGACATATATGCCTGGAATGTTGGATATGATTGCCGTGTATGGCTCTGGGCTAATGCATGTCATGATTTTCCGCGGAATATTATAAAAGCTAGTAAGTAAATTTCTTGGTATTTAAGTATGCTAAGATTGCCAATTTCTTGGACTTTTTTTTTTAATCATTAACATTCAATTCACTTCAATTCCTTTTTAATATGCAATTTTCTACTTCAGTTTTACTTTCTGTTGCTGCTTCTTTAGCTGGTTTCGCTGCCGCCGCTCCAGTTGACTCTTTCAACCCACCAAAGATCAGCTTTAATGTTGTTAAATACGGTGCTTCTAACTCTACTGTTGTCAGTGGTAGAAGAGCTATCAGAGCAGCTTCTTCTGCTGGTATCAATGTAAAGTTAGACAATGAGTATGCCCTTTACCTTGCTGAGCTTACTATCGGTACTCCACCACAAAAACTTCAAATTGATATTGACACCGGATCTTCTGACTTATGGGTTCCAGGTGCTGGTACTAAATCTACTGGTGGTACTTACGACCACACCAAATCTTCTACTTATGTTCACAAGAAGAGTGGATTCAGAATTGGTTACGGTGACGGATCTTCTGCTTCTGGTGACTGGGCCACTGAAACCGTTAACCTCGGTGGTGCTGACATTAAGGAATTGATGTTTGGTGATGCTACTACCCAAAATGTTGGTCAATCTATTTTAGGTGTCGGTATGAAGGGTAACGAAGCTTCTGCTCAATCATACACTGGTTCTTTCACTTACGATAACCTCCCACTTCAAATGGCTTCCCAAGGTGTTATCCCAAAGGCTGCTTACTCTTTATACTTGAACTCTTTAGAGGCTACCTCTGGTAACATTTTATTTGGCGCCTACGACAAATCTAAATTCTCTGGTGACTTAAAGACTTTAGACATTGTCAACATTGATGACTCTGGTTCTTCTACTAGTGAAGCTGTTGCTTTCTTCGTTAACTTAGACTCTATTTCTGGTGGTTCTACTTCTTTCGTTGAAGAGTCTTACCCAGCTTTATTAGACTCTGGTACCACTTTAATTTACGCCCCAACTGATGTTGCTAAGAAGATCGGTACTACTTACGGTACTTACAACAAGCAAGCTGGTGGTTACGTTACCTCTTGTTCTACTAAGGGTGAAGACCTCTCCTTCACTTTCGAAGACAAGACCATCACTGTCCCATTCAGCAACATGTTGTTCAGTTTGAGTGACGATGGAAGCACTGGTCCTAATGAGCAATGTCTTATCGCTGTTCTCGGATCAGGTTCTGACTACTACATCTTGGGTGATGCTTTCCTTAGATCTGCTTACGTTGTCTACGACATTGAAGACGCTAAGATTCAAATTGCTCAAGCTAAGTATGGTGATGAAGAAGAGCAAATCGTTCCATTGAACTAAGTTTCTCTTATTCTTTGATATTCTAGCACTGGATGCTGCCTTTTTTACTTCTATTCTTCGGTAATATTATGATATTCGGTTCCATTTTGTAGTTCTAACTTAATGACTTTAATAACTGTCCTCCATCAGCATTGATGTTCATACCAGTGGAGAAAGTATTCTTCATGCAGAGAATGTAATACTCAGCCATCTCTTCACAAGATGCACAATGACCCACTGGCAAATAGTTGTCAAATGCCTTCACTAACTGTGGCATATTTTGTTTCCAAGGAGACAATGTACTGCCGGGGATCACAACATTAGCACGAATCGGGGCAAGATCAACTGCCAAACATCTTACCATAGAATTTACAGCTCCAGAGCTCACACCAATGAGACCATATCCCTTTACAGGCTGTAATGAGGAAACTCCAGATGTTAAAGTGATAGATGATTCAAGCGACTTGGGCATTAGCTTAAGACAGCCATTGATCACACCAATAATGGATCCAATACCGTTACCAATAAACTTAGCAGCTGCAGCAGCATTGATGGTTCCAGAAGCACCAAATCCCATCTCCACAACTTTCGCAGTGTACACCAAATGATCAACTTTAGTAATACATTTGTCCTTTAATAAGTCCACAAGAAGCGACTCATTCTCTATGGCTTTCTCGGTATCAAAAATGAGGCCTATAATCTCACAATCTCCACAGATCTCTTGGAATCTTTCAACTGCTGCAGCATTTCGCTCAGCATTAGAAGATGCAATAACCAACTTGGATGGATGGTGTTCAATAACTGCTAGCTTCCCCACCGCCTCACCAATACCGCTTGACCCTCCAACAATAAGCACCGTTTTTCCTGTAATAACATTACGAGAAGCCATATTAATATATTGTTAATAACTACAAATCTATAGGGAAAACCTGCTTATATTTATACTTGTTCCACCCATATCGGACTTTATAACATCCCACTGTTATCCCCGATTATTGATTACAAACTCTTTTAGGGTGCTGCATGTTGCCTATCAGCTCCGTTAACACCGCGCTCCGGCTGATTCTTTCGGATGCGCAATACTAGCCGACCCAGGGTAAGTGTATATAATTAGTAGTATATCATACTAATCACTGATTACGAGCGAGTGAAATTTGGGACTGTTGGTGTTACTTTGTAGTACTTATTAAAAGCTTCTATTGACCATAATCATCTAAGAACAGAAGAAACCCTACATCGCAATGCCAAAAGTGTAATCAGGATTGTTTTTAAGTTGTATAGACCATCTTTACTTTAAGAATTTATCATTATTTCTAGTGTAAGTTTCGTATAGCCTCGCCCCCTCTTTCGTCCCACTAGCTTCGATTGTTCAGGCGCAGCAGTGCGTGCTGCTGGGTGCTGCTTACCGTATTAGGGCAGTAGAATCCGACGCAATAAGGTAAGTATTACGTCGGGTCCACCAGTCTGTCCAGCCGTGCAGGGTCCATAAAAAGTTTGCCAGACCCCTAAAGAAAATTTCCACAAGTCATATACATACATACACTAAAAGTAATATGAAGATATTAGGTAATAGTTCGTTGAATTCTGAAAAATCTAGGGTTTTGGTGGTGGTGTTGCATGCAGTTACGTTAGTGTTGATGGGTATATACTCATTTGGGTCTAGCAAAGCTTTATTGAAGAAATCTGCTGTGACTAATTTTCGGTTAGATACAAGAAATGCAACACTCGATGAAGTTTTAGGAGGGATAAAGATATTGCCATCATACACTACGACGTCTGCTTCTTCAACAACTACTGCGAGACCCACAGCGATGACTACAAGCACTCCAGTGACTACCACGGCTGTAGCAGCCACGGCAGTTGTTAGCGCCGAGGCCAGTCTCGATAACATTAAAACGATATTAAAGAAACTAGATACAGTTGAAACGGTCAAAGATTTTAGTTATGCCAGGGTTTTTGGAATCAATGATTTTTTAACTATGGGACTTAATGGATTCAACTGTTATTCAAATAATGTTAATCGCGACAATTTAAGAGCTATGGCTAATTCTGGTACTGGATGTCCGGGCAATGGATTCTCTAGATGTTTTGGTTACTCTTCTCACAAATCTAGATTCACTAATAGAGCGTATGTGAGAATAAATGAGGATTACTTAAAGACAGCTACTTCACTTAGTATCCTGGATATTTATCTGTTGACAGGAAACTGGAGTACTCTATTGCGGGCAGCAGACAGAAGTACATTACGATTAAATATTCCTACGAATGCATACAAAGCATTGGATAAGTTTGTATGTGGTGGTAGTGACACTAAGAATACCCGGTATAACGATATATATGTTGCCATGGAAAACTCTAATAAGAGCAGTAAAGCATTTGCATGCGCGGCTGCCTCGTTCGCCTTTATTTTGCTAGCCCTTATTTGTTCCAAGTTTCTATTGCGAATTGCACTTCTAATGGAAACTGTGGGGTTTGCCTTGAGTATAGCAGTTTTGGTGTTAGTGGTCCGAGACTGCTCTCTGCTTGCTAATAACATTAACAGCAGTACTGGGATGGTTGCCGAATGGAAAAAAGGTGCATTAGGGTTCATGATCACCGTCATTATCTTACAGATGGCTCTAGTAATTCTTGTTCTTGTATTTGCAATAAATGCTCATATGAACAGAAAGAATGATCAATACAACAAGATGGAGGATACATCGCAAAATCCAGAGAATCTTGCTAGCATACCACTTCATGACTCACCCCCACCTTATGCTGCTGCTTCTAATACTCAGCAGGCCTTTGGAGCTAAGTGATAAAAATAAAACATCAAGTAAAATTGATATGCATAAAACAGTAAGCAAAAATAGATAATAATAGCTATAAGACTGTAGAAACCTTATTCTAAAGTTTTAGGTTAAAGTTTCAATTAACTTATTTTGTTAGCAGACTCCGTGCGCATGTAAGTGTGTCTAACCTTGAAAGGATTTACGCCAGCAAATGGCAAAGTATATAGTTGTCCTCACTTATCCAACATGCAAATAAGCAGCCAAAACTATGGATATTGTGCCTGATTAGCCAATCAAATTTGATATTTTCCAAAATTAACGTACATTCTTATATATATACATACTTATATATTTCACTTTGCCAAATAGGGCGCAAGTCTTGGGTTGCTGAATAAAGTGAAATATTTTTGCATCCGCACTCCTGAGGCACCGCGTTTGAGTGAGGTAGTACTCTTGGCCTGACCAGAATAGGTGACGAGCTCTGGGCAAGCCCCCTAAAGCAATCCTGGATGATGACTGCTATTTAACAACATGCTCTTCCACTGGGTCTCTATAGACATGGATGCTAGACCTTTTTGGCATTTCGGATCAATAAATACACCAAATAAATGAAGGTGTTTGGGAAAGAGACACAATATGAAGATCCAAAGAATGTTATTATAGGTAGAATTTTAATAGCATTATTATATGCTATTACAGTTATTTTAATGGGAATTTATTCTTTCGGTTCAAATAAATCAATGTTACAAAATTCTACGGTAACTGACTTTCGTATTGATACCAGAAATGCTTCAATTAATGAAATTTTGGGTGGAATAAAGCTTATCACGCCTTCAGAAAATCAAACTTCTGCTACAAGAACTACAATTGAAATATATTCTTCTGCTACAACTGATGAGGCTTCTAAAGTCGCTTACGCTAAAGCTGGACTTGATAGCGTAAAAGTTATGCTAGCTAGGATCGAGAAGGAACCCAGGGTTAAAGATTTTAGTTTCTCAAGAGTGTTCTTTATTAATGATTATTTAACAATGGGACTTAATGGCTTTCATTGCTACTCTAAGAACATTGATCATGATAATTTAAGACCTTTGTCTTATAGTGGTAGTGGATGTCCAGGAAACGGGTTTTCAAGATGTTTTGGATTTTCATCACGCACCACCAAATTTGTCAATGATGCGTACAAGACAATCAACACTAAATATTTAGAGTCAGTCACTCATCTTAATGCATCAGAGATTGAACAGATTCTGCGTGATTGGATGTACGTGGTGTATGGATCAGATTTGTCCACATTGCGTTTGAATATACCAAAAGAAGCTTATAGTCTTTTGGCTAATTTTGAATGTAGTGGAAATGGAGAAGACCAGAACTGGTATGGTGAACATTACCAAGGAGAAAGTTCTAATGTGAATTCGACCGTATATTCTTGTGCTGTGGCCGCATTTGCATTTACTGTAGTGGCTATGTTGTGTTTGAATTATTTCACGAAGCTCACCTTCTTGATGGCATTGGTAGCATTTTCAATGAGCGTAGCTGCATTAGCAATATTGGTAAGAGACTGCTCTCTGCTTGCAGATATTATTAATAGTAACACAGGAATGAGAGCTAATTGGAAAAAAGGTGCTATGTCTTTTATGATCTCCGTTGTGATTTTACAATCTATATTGATTGTGCTTGTATTGTTTCTTTCCATATATAGAGAATTGTACAAGATAAAGGTGGATATTGATATTGCTGAAGAACATTACTATAATCCTAAAGAATCCGATACAGTCCTTGAATCTCACTCTCAATATATCCAGCACAAGTACTAAACAGGATTGGTTCCTTTTCCACTTCTTATTAAATGGGCTTACGCTCATATTAATGGAATTGGAAGATCATAAAGTGAAAATACGAGTTGTCTACAGTTATTCTCAATATTAAGTTTATTCTAAGTAGTTCTATGAAGAATTTTAATCTATTTTAATAACAGATATCCATCAAAGTAGTTATCTGAAACTTTATGCATACATCAATACATCATGGTAGCTTGAGCTTGGACAGCTTTGCTACCCGTGTCAGCGATATCAACTGCATTGGAAACAGTACCAACAGCTTTGGCAGCAGTACGACCACCTTTGAAAATTTTTGTAATACCTTTAAAAAGAGTTCCAAAAAGTGAACCAACACCAGGCTCAGGAACTGGAGCGGCATTAGATCCAATGATTAATAAAGCTGCGGTAGCACTGACTAAAAAATTTAATTGCATTTTGATTGATAATTGGTGAAAGAGTGATAATTGATAGATTGATGATGAAACAAAAAAAAAAGAAGAACTAAAGATATTAACACCTGTTTATATACTTAATCAAACAGAGTTATAATCATAATACCGTACAACTTAATAGTCAACATAACCAAAGTTGTAGTTTTTGGCACATATTTTGGTATAATAATATTGCATGACCCTGCAGCCCTAGGTGGTACAGTTGACCCTTAGGTAGGCTGAGCCGCCAAGTCATTAATATTGGAATCTATTTTTTCAAGAGATAGTATCTGTATTCCTCGGAAATGTAACAGATTCTTAGTTCAACTTTAATGAGACATTATTTTCTCATTTATAAGTTAATTCCATCAGAATTGGATTCCGTATTTTATTGATTATTATGATTACAGGCTGAGACATGGAATCACTAGACATTAACACGTTTGCCATATAATAATATACTGTTTCCAAATATAATATATTAATCTTTGTTTCTGCCAGTGAATAGCTGCTATTTTTCTACATTAATAATAAATATCTAATACATTCTAATTCTATTTTTTTTCCTATACAATATGATCTATGACCGGCGATTGAAGGCAATTAACATAATGAAGGCCAGTAATAAATCTCAAAAGGCTCTTTTACTCTTTAATTCAAGTTTCCATCTCAGAAGAAACGACATAGGCAACATGAGAAGTCAGACCTTTTTTCAGAGGATCAGGGGTCACGACATCATTTGAAACAGTCTTTGATACTTTTCCGCCCTTAAGAAGACCTTTAATACCTTTGAATAAAGCTCCAAAAATTGAACCAAGACCAGGTTCCGGAACTGGGGCACTATTAGCACCTAACATTAATAAAGTAGCAGCAGCAGTTACTAAAAAATTGACACGCATTGTTAATTATAAATTATTGATATTTGTTGATATTTGTTGAAGATGTTTTCTAATATCCGGTTCGATTCAGTTCTATATATACTACATTATTAGTGACTTTTATCCCTCTAATACCGCGCGACTCAGATGTCAATGAAACCAGCTGCAGTTTTATGGGAGAAACGCAGTTGCATCGGTACTACAGATTGCACCCTGCAGGCAGTTCGGTTCATTTTTTCATGGGACCTATAAAACAAATATATATAAACTCCAGTTAAACAAATAGAAAGTGCTACTGAATTAATACTGCAATTATCTTCATAATTTTTCTTTTTATTTACTCTTTTTTTTTTTCTATAAATATAGCCTTTAGCTGTGTCCACTAAGTGAGCAGACATAGCTAGAAGAGGTGCACGCTACCATGCAACCTGGCGGGCCCTGCAACCCGTATCTAATGCTGTAAAGATTATTTTATGGACCCTCTTAATATACCAATTGTCTCAACATCCTATCCAGATATTGTTTTTCCCTGAATATGGAAACACACATTTTTCTGGTGCTCACTACAGAAGATCTGTAATCTTTAACCAGACCCCCATGTCCATACCAGTTTGATTTTACTTATCTATGTCTCGCATGATCATAATAAATTATTATGGATATAACTAAAAAATACTCCAATCAATAGTTTACCATGCTGTTAAATCTATCTTTGAAGTATTCCCCAGCTGTCTGCCATGATCGCATTGTGCCCACTACTGTTCTACAAGTGAATATAAGCATTTGAGTTACACAAATTTAAATATAGGTGAGATATAATCCATATAGCCAGGAATTTTGATTACTATAGCAAAAAATTAGATGTTCATATGAATTATGAGACATCAATATCACACCCTTTAGGCTAACGCTTGTCCAACACGCGCGCGGTCTTTGGCGTTGACACTTGGTCTCCATGGTACTGGATAAGTGTTGTAACCGAGGTTTTGGGCGATATAAAAGAGAGATCGGTCATATGGTAACAACAGTAATCCATTACGGAGCTTCTCAACAATATCAGGATTAGATGTGGTGATTCTTCCGAGCCCAATCAATGTGCGATTATTAGCAGAAATATCATTGATAAGAATATCAAAGTTATTTGGATCATCTTTATCATAATAGCCTCCGGAGCGAAGTATAATTCCCTTATAAATATCGAATATCCAATAATTATTGCCAATAATTTGATCTTTAGGAACTGTGAGTCCTCCAGTAGCTCGTGGTTCAACTAGGCTTAAATATGCGAAATCACTGACAGCGCGACGTTTCTCAATTTCACTTATAATGTAACCAAATTGTGCATAAGGACTGGGATCACCTGCACCTCCCAACATTCCCATAAATGTTGCCCATGGTGATAATCTAAAAGCAACTCGGTGGCTACCAACTTTAGCAGTTACAGCATCTAAAATTTCTAAAAAAAATCTCAGTCTATTCTCAATACTTCCACCATAGCAATCAGTTCTTTGATTACTAGATTTTTGAGAGAATTGGTCAATAAGATATCCATGGGCAGCATGAATTTCCACCATATCAAACCCACCTTCGTTGATACATTTCTCTGCAACATCTGCATATTTTTGTATATATGTCCTAATTTCAGTCACTGTCAATGCAGTTAACGGATTATTTAAAGATTCTGCAAGTTCTTTTTGTTCTCTAGAAACATAAATTGGTGATGCACTTTTATACTTAACTCCTTCTTTATTCAACTCTTGCACATCTGCGGCCCTACCAAGACTCCATAACTGGACTGCAATGTAACTGCTATTTGCATGTACTCTATCAGTAATCTGTCGCCATGCCCTAATCTGCTGATCACTCCATAGTCCAGGAACTCTTTCTCTTCCACAAGCTTCAGGTGCTACAAACGATGCCTCCGAAATTATTAATGACCCCGCAGTTTTTGACATATCATCGTAATGATCGGCCATAAGATCAGTAGGCACATGGTGCTCTGTTGCTCTGCTTCGGGTTAATGGTGCAATAACTAAACGATGCGAAAGATTTATTTTGCCAACTTTCAAGGGCTCAAACAATGCAGTAGAGCTCAAGTCGTATCCCATACTGTTAAAGATCTCTATCTATCCTTGGACTTTATACCCCGCAAAATATGAATATCACGTGTAAGCAATAAGCTCACAACTCATCTCGTTTTGAAGCACCAGATTGTAAACCACTGGCAATAAGTTTGAGGCATTTAATAAAGGTGATTTCTGAGCCACCAAGTGATGAGTCCATTGTGTCGGTGGCTACTTTAGCGTCCCAAGCTGCAAAGCCTCCTAAGGCTTTGTCTCCAATATGGCCTTGCATCTTATCCGAATTTTTAAGTTCTATAATTATAGAACTTAAAAATTCTTTAAATCAGCAAATAAACATAAGATATTATGAATGTCGTTTAATAATTATGGAAGCACACTTAGATAGACTTTTAAGAGATTTCAACTCTAATAATGGTGATGATGTATCCAGCATTGCCGGTAGCTATGCAGCTAGTAGCATAACTGATGCTGATCATCCAATTATTTCTAATGATTTAGCTGCTACTATTGAGGGATATAAAGATTTTTCTATTACAATTTTGAATCAATTATATGATGCAAAAGAAGCAGATGAAGCAGATGAAATTAATGAATGTTTAGATGTTATTGGAGACTTGGAAAAGATGTTTGAAGCTCTTATGAGCCAAGTTTATGATCCTGATTTACAGCAACACAGCATGTTTGAGTCAGATGACGAACAAGAGGAAGAACAATCAGAGAGAAGTGATATTGATGATTATCAGTCTACTCAAAGAAATGAATTTCCTCAAACACCAAAACATGCACATCCTCCAGAACAACATCCGCATTCTGCTTCATCAACTGATACTGCAGTATTTGAGAATGCCACACCATCGACTGATTGCTTATGGCACAGATATTAGAGCCTAAGAAATAATGCGATGAATGTAATGAACCTGCTGAACAATTGAATATCTAGTCTTTTGAGGTATTTATTAATTTAACCACATTTTTCTTTTCATTATACTTGATAAATGGGAGATTCCCAAAATTTACTTCATGAGGAACAAATGGATTTCCATCAATTTCTAACTCTCGAATAGGAAGGTAGGGGAATTTTAGTACAGTCAATTTGTTATTCCTTAAGAATAACATTTCAAGATTCCTTAAGGAAGGAAGACCATCCAAAGATATTATTTGATTGCTGTTAAGATCCAAAACCCTTAATAATGGAAAATCAGGAAAGCCCTCAAGCGAGTGAATGTCATTTCCTGCTAGATCAAGAATCTCAATGTTTTGGAATTGTTGAATATTGGCGAAAGTTTTAATATTATTATCACGAAGCTCTAAATATTTTAATAATGAACATTCAGTATAAGGCAACTCGGTTAACTTATTTTCATTGATGTGACAAGTCTCTAAATTCGGAGCCTTTAATGAAAAGGAGCGAATTTCATTCTTATTTGAATAAAGCTCAGTTAAACTAGGTAACGACAAATGTAAATCTGGAAAATTATTACCAGAAATGTCCAAAGACTCAACTGATTCTGGGAGACTTACTATACTAGTGATCCTGTTGTTTGATACGTTTAATTTTTTCAAGTTTTGTGAGTTTAAGTCCACAATCTGAATTTCATTTCCTGCTAATATCAAACTTTCCACAGATTCAGGCACTCCTGGTATGCTCAGTAGAGAATTAAAGCTCAAATCGAGACTCTTGAGCATACTTAAACTAGCTAAGAAGTAAAATTCAGACATTGTGCCACTCATCAAGGTAAGTTCTGTTAAGTTATTATATAAAGTTAAGTCAGAAGCATCTTCAAGACCACGCGTACTTACAACTTGGATTCCATTAGGTAACTTGGGTAGTTTTCCCAGGGTCACGCAAAATAAATAAAACTCTTTGAGATTCTTAAAATTACTTATAAACAGATCATGTTCTGAAACATGATCTATCAGTAATATTTCTAAACTTTCAACAAAGGGGCAGTTCCCCATAGTAAAGTCAGGCAGGAAATAGTCAACAGAGCAATAAACTTGTAAATATGTCAACTTTGGGAAATTCATATCAAAAACTTTGAAATCAGTTGCTTCAGTAAAAATTAAGTTTAAGCTATCCAAGTTGTCAGCAATAAACGTATTATTTTGTAAATAATGGGGTGAACATCTTAAATGCTTTAATTTTGGAAGATTAAATACTGCGCCACCTTTAAATTTTGAATCGTACTGCTGCGTATCAAAGTCTATATTCTCAAGTCGAGACAAATTCGTTTTTGTTAATGCCTGCGTATAACCGGCAAAGGTTTTGACACTCGCAGATATTCTAGTGTTGATATCTACTGTGCATCTAACAGTATCTAATATAACCATTTGGTCGAAGATTTTAGTCAAACAGTCGCATTGACTGTTTTTGTTTATGTCACAACTTCCATGCGGGCATTTAGATCCGAGTGGGCAAAAAATAGATATAGACTTGATATATTTACAATATGGTAACAAATCCTTAATAGTCTTTACTGGAACCTGAATGAAATCTAACTCCAAAGATATACTTGCTATTATAGGTTTATAACGACTTTCCTTCACTATGTGCACCCGTTTGAACAAAAATTCATCACACACTTCCTGAATATCTTTAACTTGTCGCAAACTCACTAGTTCTCTGCATTCCAAATATGATAAAACTTTACGTTTCAATTCAATGGGTAACCTTGTGAGAATGTCTGCCATTGTGGCAAATGAGTATGCGATGGCCAAAGCGCAGTGTGGGATTCAGAAGCAAAGACACGGCACGTGCTAAGAATCTGTTCAGCTTCAGTCACTCATTAAATAGAAGTCGAAGTGGCGATTTTCGATTCTTGTGGCACTCGCTTGTAAGCTGGAGCATATCTTTAACAAATGTAGCATGAAAATCATAAATAATATCAAGTATTGGTAAATTTTAGACAGAATTGTAGATAGTATTCAATAGATCGTAAAACAAGCAGTATATGACGAGAAGTTAGAGATAAAAGATTGAATGCAGTGAAAATTGAAATAAATGAATGAGCAGAGGAATATTAATGATGGCAATACGAAAAAAGGAAAAAAATGGGATTTGTGTGGATTGTGGATTGGCGAAGGATGTTGGGACGACAGAGGCAGGAAAGGGCATGGCACATAACAGTGGACGTAAGATACGTGCGTATAGCAAAGAGCAGGGAGGAGAGAACGGTGAACGAGTCATGTGACTGAATGTCATTGCTCAGAACCCGGGTGCGGATAGCATGAAAGCAGTACGGGCACATAACACGATTAAGAGCATGTGACTGTAGGTCAGTGGAGCGAAAAGGAGGTGTGGATAGCAGGGCACTTAACAGAAGAAAAGAGAGTGCAGTGCGGATAGCAGGGAGAAAAATGCAGTGCGGATAGCAATGAAGAGAAAGGGCAGCAGCAGCAGCGCAGGCAGTGTGTGAGTGTGAGTGTGAGTGAGTGTGTGTGTGTGTGTGTGTGTGTGTGTGTGTGTGTGTGTGTGTGTGTGTGTGTGTGTGTGTGTGTGTGTGTGTGTGTGT
>JAJLYT010000096.1:0-27348 GCA_030571755.1 Saccharomycopsis olivae (nom. inval.) | reverse complement strand
CGCCCCTCCACGCCCTCGCCGCGCACTCCGCCCCCCCAGCCCAGCCCTCCCTCCACCGCTTACATAAGCGCGTTTCGAGCCCCGCCGGGCAAATGAGTCAAGCGAGCCGGCAACATATGGGACCGCGCCAGGATGGACTTTCTCGACCCTGCCACTGTTCTAGATCTTAGCAATATTCGTGAGGCGCTCGTGCGCATGGAGGATACGATCATCTTCAATTTTATCGAGCGCTCGCAGTTCTTCTCGACGCCTTCAATCTACGAGCTGGGCAGGTACCCAATCCCGGAGTTTGACGGGTCTTTTGTTGAGTTTATGTTGCTACAACGGGAGAGAACAGAGTCTCAATTAAGGAGATTTCAAGCACCTGATGAGCAATCATTTTTCTCAAAAGATCAATTGCTTGATCCAATATTGCCGCCAATAAAGTATCCTAAAATTCTCGCCAACTACTCAGACGATATCAATGTCAACTCAGAAATAAAGCAGTACTACATCAATTCTATTGTTCCAAATATTAGTGTCGGCCCAGGTGAACAGCCAGAAAATCTTGGCAGTTGCACATTGACGGATATTGACTGTTTGCAGGCTCTTAGCAGAAGAATTCATTTCGGGAAATTTGTCGCGGAGTCAAAGTTTGTTAATGACCGCGAAAATTTCACTAAAATGATTAAACAGCGTGATATAAAGGGCCTAGAAGACGCTATAACAAACTCTAAAGTCGAAGAGAAGATCTTACAGAGATTACACGAGAAGGCTGCCGCTTACGGAACAGACCCATTACTACGGACCAGCCAGAACCAGCAATCCAAAGTGAAAAGCGACGTCTTGGTCGGTATCTACAAGGACTGGGTCATCCCCCTCACCAAGAAGGTGGAAATCGACTACTTGCTCCGCAGACTCGAGGACGAATGAGCACCGGCGCCGGCCTCTGGGCGCCGCTGTCGCAGATAGCCCGGACTATCTGCCGCGCCCGCTATCTGCCACTGCAATTAGCGTCGCCATGCTGCAATATCAGCATCGCCATTCTGCAATTATTAGTATCAACAAACTGCAATTATTAGTATCAACAAACTACTCGTAGTACTACGCAACGCGGTGCCAGTGCAGCTGCGACTCTGAGCCTCCGCTGCGCTGAGCCTCCGCTGCGCCGCGCTGCCTGCAAACTACACGTCCGCAATCCCTGTCCGTCGTATATTCGTATTACTGCGCCTCGTCGTCCTTGCTCTTGTCCTTTCTTCTGAGTCCCTCGACGAGCCGCGCGTCCTCGTCCGCCTGTCTCTGCATCGCCTCGTCGTCGTCGCTGTACATGGCGTACCGCCGACTCCAGAGAAAGTGGTTGAGCCGCGACCATTTGTCGAGCCCGAGCCCGTAGTTGAGGTACGCGAGAAGCAAGCTGTTGGTGCTGTGGGCCGTCGCCGCGTCCGCCATCTCCTCGTCCGTCTTGTACCGGTCAAGCGCGATGTTGATCTGGATGCACATAGCGACGAGCGCCGCGCCGCAGAGCAAAATGAGCACGTCGCGGTTCTTCTTCGCGAGCTCGGACCGGAAAATAGGATCGTCGCGCTCTCTCTGCATTCTCTGGTGGTCCTCCCAGTTACCAGCGTGCCAGAACCTGTCGTCCTGAACGTCGTACTTCCGCGAGTGCGAGTACGCCATAGAGTTACTGTTGAACCCAATATTGCTCCCCTCAGATACTCCCCAGCCTGTATTAAACCGATCATATAAACTCCGCTTATGTGGATCACGAAGAATATTATAAGCACTGCCAACTTGTCTAAATCGTGCTTCCTTAACCTCATCACTAAGTTCACCCCCCTTATCATCAAGATAAACTTTCTTCAGTGATAAATCAGGATGATAAACTTTACATAAATCACGATATTTTCGACGTAAAATATTCATATCCTTTTCTCCACGTTCTATTCCTAAAATATCATAAGGAGTTGGCAGATTATTTCTTGGCCATTTAGGAATCTCTCCAGAAGCTCCTAAAGTAGTAGCAAATCTAACTGACCAATTAGAAACAAAATTTTCTTGTAATCCCAAAAAAACATTAAAAATATAAATAGTATTATTAATACCTATTAAATTATTATTAGATTTTATATTACCCCCTTTTATTCCACGTAAATAAACACCGCCACGCGCCACTCTGTTCATACCCATACCAGTATCCGCTCGCTCAATCTCTCCCGTCTGGTTCTTCTGTCTCACGATCGTACCACGAGCCCTGGTGCGCTCCGCGGGCTACCAAACCCGCGGAGGTGGTCGTATCTCTGCGCTTTATACGTCTAGGATTTCCCGCGCAAAGTTTCCCACGCAATTTTTTTATAGATACCGCGGAAATATGTAAGATACTGCGGATCCGGCGTTCGTGGGACTCCGATTTTTTATTTGATTTAAAAAGGCTAAAGGTCCCAAAAAAAAAAATTTTCTTAAAAAAACAAAGGATTAAAATTGAGATCAAAATGACTATTGACGATAAACGAGGAATAGATATTGCTTTTGAAGAGGCTAAATGTGGTTATGAAGAGGGTGGTATACCTATTGGCTCATGTATTATTAGTGAGGATGGTAAATTATTAGGGAGAGGTCACAATCTAAGAATTCAAAAGAACTCAGCTGTCTTTCACGGTGAAACTTCAGCTTTTGAGAATGCTGGTAGATTACAAAGTGCAACTTATAAGAATGCTACATTGTACAGTACTTTAAGTCCTTGTCATATGTGCACTGGAGCTATTCTTCTATATGGCATTAAAAGGGTCGTTATCGCTGAGAATATAAACTTCATGGGAGCTGAAGATTTACTCAAAAAAATGGAAGTAAAACTTATAAATGTTAATGATGAAAGATGTATTGAATTATTAGGTAAATTTATACTGGAACGACCAAACGATTGGCACGAAGATATCGGAATTTAACCACAATGTTGAAACGGTGCGTTATTTTTAACCCCTTGTGCGTTAACCGTTATATGCACTTAATTCTTTATTGTTATTTAGTACTAATTTAATCTTCTATAGCAACAATAAAAGAGAATCTTATTGTAATAATGTACATATACTCGTAAAATACGTAAAACTACTAAACGTTAATCACCTTATTGTTTTTTGCGTACATCACCAGATGATTAGCAATACTCTATCCCCTAGCACGTGGTAGTTGATAATATACACTATACATCACATGCTTTATATTAAGTCATCTTAACTATATAATCTCCCTATCAGCTACCAGTATCAGCACCTCATTAATGTTGACAGTCCATGTACGTCCTGCCATGAAATGCCTCACACGAGCGTCATGCATGCACCCTTGACAAGAGGCTTGTTCCAATTTCTATATAAACAGCGTCCCCCTCGCCTTTATCGCCACCGTATTCCTTACCTATGCAATCAGTATTCTCTCCGCGTCATGGTGGTCTCGTTTTTGGGTACATTTGTATCCAGGAGCACAGTGGCGTCCAAGTGAAGACCGCGGACTCGCTAAGCGCCGACTCGCTTAGCGCCGACAGAAACCTGAAAACGCCACCGGGGGTCATTTTGTCTCCACTAGAGGGTTCCAACACTTTCAGTGTCACAAAGAACGAGGTAGTACGTATAGGGCGTGATGTCGGTGGCAGCAACATTGTCCTTCCTGATAACGTATACGTTTCAAGTAAGCATTGTATGATATGGGCGGTACAATTCGATAATGGATTCCCTCCTATAATCTATCTAAAGGATACAAGTTTAAATGGAGTTTTTGTTAATGATAAGTTAGTTGGTTTTTATAAAACTATAATTTTAAGTCATAATGACACAATTACCATCAAACATGGCTTAAGTGCTGTATTTCTGTATAGTTTCCCTTTTTCAAAGGGAAATAACAAAAATATTACATGTTATAAACTAATATCATCATGGAAAGTTACAGAAACAGTTTTAGGTAAAGGAACGTTTGGTAAAGTGTGCATTGCAAGACGCGTCATACCGGATACTGACGCGTTTGGAGCACATTGTGCGGTCAAGATCATTGATACTTCAAAATATGCAGACAATAGTCTGGCTATAAAGTATTTGAGAGAGTATGATATTCTAAAGGGTATAGAACATGTAAGTATGATAAAAAGACGCGTTTATTGGATGATTACTGACTATATAGCCTAATATTGTCAAAGTATTTGATAGTATTAGAGATGGTACTGATATCTATATATTTCAAGAGTTAATGTGTGGAGGAGATTTATTCTCATTTTTAGTACGAGATAATAGGATGACAGCACTATCTGAACAGAGAAGTATTTTAATAGCATATCAGATTATCCAAGCAGTTGGATTTCTACATGCTTCGGGAATAGCTCATCGCGATCTAAAAGTAAGTATAGATAATATGGTAAGGAGACAATATTCACTAACATGAATTAGTTAGACAATATTTTATTGGATGGACCAGATATTACAAGTAGAGTGGTTCTTGCTGATTTTGGAACAGCTTGTAGGGTATCGACGAATCGTATGACTACATTTGTTGGCACAGCTGAATATACAGCACCTGAAGTAGGACTTGGAAATGATGGTTATCAAACAAATGGCTATACTGAAAAGTGTGATATGTGGTCTATTGGTGTGATTATTTATATTATGCTTACAGGTGTATCTCCATTTTTCCATAAAAAAGAATATCATGCAATAATTCAGGCTGCAAGAGATTGCGAATTAGATTTTGGAGCAGCGCACTGGAAACATGTTAGAAATAGTGCTAAGAGTATTGTAAGCCACTTGATTGTATTAGATGAAGAGGCAAGGTATGACTGTGAGCAATGTATGAATCATCGATGGATCAAAAGTCATGCACAAACGCTAAGCGATATTTATCACCATAAAATCATAGGAAATTCATGCTCAGATTAGTAATACAATTTACTATTTTTCTCTTTAGCTACAGAAAGATGTTACAACATATTAACATTAACTATTATACATTAAAATTAAAAAAAAAAAAAGAATCCCTAAAACCTATTCATTAAAACTTTATAAAAGAAAAAGCCTAAGATCTTTCACCTCTTAATCTTCTAGCTAATTGGATATCCTTCTTTTGGATAGTAACTCTCTTAGCGTGGATAGCACACAAGTTAGTGTCTTCGAATAAGGAAACTAAGTAAGCTTCAACAGATTCTTGTAAAGCACCAATAGCGGAAGATTGAAATCTTAAGTCAGTCTTGAAATCTTGAGCGATTTCTCTAACTAATCTTTGGAAAGGTAATTTTCTGATTAATAATTCAGTAGATTTTTGAAATCTTCTAATTTCTCTTAAAGCGACGGTACCAGGCTTATATCTGTGTGGCTTCTTGACACCACCAGTAGATGGAGCAGATTTTCTGGCAGCCTTTGAGGCTAATTGTTTTCTTGGTGCCTTACCACCAGTAGACTTTCTAGCTGTTTGTTTTGTTCTAGCCATGGTTAATGGTTAAGTAAAGAAAAAAAAACAAAAACTAAAGTCGGGAAGTACTCCTGTATTTAAATACAAACATAGTGGGTAATAAGTCAAAAATAGCATGCTGAGAAATGCCAGGACGTTCTGATAGTTTCGCATGCATATGACTGCATCCGACATTAATGCACGGCTGTCTATGGTGGAGCGGGCAAAATGCCCATACAAAAAGCGAAAAAAACAGTACACCCAAGTAATACCGAAATCCATGCAGTGAATTTCGCATTCCTAATTGGGACGTTATATGGTCGGCACTTAATACACAAAACAATTTTTTCTCAGGAGATATAAAAATAGGCAATTCTCCCGTCTTTGGGAAAGTTGCTCTTTTTTTTTTTCTTACCCCCAAATAAATTAATTTAAAAAATGTCTGGTCGTGGAAAAGGAGGAAAAGGTCTTGGAAAAGGTGGTGCTAAACGTCACAGAAAGATTTTAAGAGATAATATTCAAGGTATTACTAAACCAGCTATTAGAAGATTAGCTAGAAGAGGTGGTGTTAAGCGTATTTCTGCTTTAATTTATGAAGAAGTTAGAGGTGTCTTAAAATCATTCTTAGAAAATGTTATTAGAGATGCTGTTACTTATACTGAGCACGCTAAGAGAAAGACTGTTACCTCTTTAGATGTTGTTTACGCTTTAAAGAGACAAGGAAGAACCCTTTATGGTTTCGGTGGTTAAATTTCTCGTATTCTTTTTATAGTGATTTTAATGATAGGTTCGGGTTTAATCTAATGTTATGTTAAAAAAAAAAGTTGTAGATTAAAATTTTATATTGTAATTTCATTCATTCTTTGATTTCAATAATAGATTATATTATGCTACAAACATTTTATATTGTTTTATATAGCTTGATTTATCTTGAAAAAATGATGATGTTCTATGATGCTATAGACATTTAGTATGTACAATGTCTGGATTTTCCTGGTACTCAGAGTAAGTGAACCACATTCTTTTAAATGTGCTTAAACCAGCTAATATTGAGCCACCAATCCAAGTACTGTACTTTCTCTCTGGAGGGGCATAAATCTTTATCTTGGTACCCTTTGATGTACCGTTTTTGAGCTCTAATAGTAATCTATCGCCGAATCCTCTAGTAAGAGTAGTTCCACCACTTATCACAATGTTCTTATACAATGATTCCCTTAAATCTAAGTCATTCTTGCTTATAGACTCAATCAACATATCGTGAACACCGACGAACTCAGAGCCAATGATATCTGGACGGAACAACACCTCAGGTGCCCTAAAACTTTCAGGTCCCAAGTCAATAATCTTGCCATCAGGTAACTGGAACTTGGTAGACGCGGTAGTGTTGAGAGTAGACATTGCTAGCCAGTCTCTTTCATCGCGCTTCGGGTCCTTGGATATGAAGCACATTTTCTCCTTAATTGTTCGCACAATCTCCTTCTCCGCTGATGTTTGAAGTATATAGCCAGACTTCCGTAATAGCATCTGTAGCTGCTCCGTAACGTCGCGACCCGCAACGTCAATTCTTCTTATAGAGTTCGACATGGAGAATCCCTGGTACACTGGCACGACGTGTGACACGCCGTCACCGCAATCTAGCACCACACCAGTAGTTTTTCCCGAAGAATACAATGATAATATTGCCTGAATTGAAAAGTACAAGGCAGGCGAGTTAAACGTCTCGAAGAAAATCTGTGCGCACTTCTCGCGGTTCTTCTTTGGGTTAAGCGGCGCCTCCGTTAGCAAAACTGGGTGCTCCTCAGTCGAAGTCTTTAGATCATTACTAAATATTGACTGCCATATTAAAATCATATCATCCCAGTTATTTATTATTCCGTGCTCAATAGGATATTTAAGCTTAAGGAACCCACGGTTCTCCTGGGCACTGTTCCCTATAAAATTGTCGCCCTCTAGCGCCCCAGCCATCACTTTAGAGTACTTTGGACGTCCAACACTAGTCTGTTAGTAAATACCCCCACAATACCCCCCAAATACCCCCAAATACCGCCATATATACACTTACATCGCCGGCGCAAAACTCTTTGGTCGCTCCTCCCCCGCAAAACCAGCTTTTATAGTGCCAGATCCCTTAAAAAAGTTAGTACAAAACCAAATCAGCTCACATGACTCCATCTGCAAAACATACATTGTCAATGACAACGGGCTGGTTGAGTAAAATCGCCCCAGAATCCAGCTCCATACTCCCCCTCGCATCGCGTTTGTTTACCTTCAACCTGTTACGAAGTCACGTGGCGCGGCGACACATCCGTACACCGCGACATCGGGGGCGGCGGCGCCGGCGGGACGGGATGCTGCAGCGGGGCGGTGTGTTGGGCTGGGTTGGTTCTACTGTGGGACGCGTAGACGAGTAATTGGCGGTTGCTAGGGAGCGCGTCCTGTCGTCGTGTGGTATATGCATGCTGTGCAGGAAGGAAAATTTTTTTTTACTGTATCGGAGGGTAACGGTGAAAAATCCTAAGGGCTATATAAGGAGCTATAATCTACCTTTTTATTCTTTTTGATTTTTTTTTTTTTTTGTCGACGTACTTCAGTAAGTTTTGCACTATATGATTTAATAAGGAAATAAAATTTAGTAACTAACACATTTTAAAGTAGGATCATTTCTATAGGTCACGTCTCTCTTTGACTCTTCAAAAGAGCCACTGAATCCAACTTGGTTGATGAGGTGATAACCCTTGCGCTCTAGAATGAGGTTTGAAATAGCTTGTTCTGTGATCCTAGTTGATCCAGTCATCTACCTTCTTACTATCCTTTCGCTTTACGGTCTGTTTTTACGGATTTTAGAAGGGAGCGATGATTTCTACCCTGTTTAGCATACTTCTTTATGGAGGAGCTTTATTTGGGTGGGCGCGAGTGGTAGTCTGACAAGTTTGTATTTAGTAATGTATTTTTTTCGAACATGGTGTAGTCGATGCGCGATCGTCCTCTGTTGACCGTAGCGTAGTGTTGGGTACGGATTGAGGTGGATCAAGTACGGATTGAGGTGGATTAAGTGCAGTGTTAAAGTGTTATTAAGGCAGCGCAGCACTGGAGCAGCGCAGCACTGGAGCAGTGGCATGCAAATGAGAGCACCAATGGCGGCCGGCGACGCGGTGCGGCCCAGCCGTCGTGGGCCAGCCGTATCGTTGATTGTAGTGCAGTATTCAATGTAGTGTTTGGTGCAGTGTTCAGTGCAGTGTGTAGAGCAGTGTTTGTGAAGCAGATGCTAACGGGGTGGCCTGTCATGGTCGACTATAGCCTGAGGAATGCCTGGAACGGGGTCGAGAGGAGGTAGTCGAGGACGTCCTCCGAGTTATCATCGACAATGTCCCAGACCTCGTTCGAGTGCACCTCTATGGCGTCAGTGGGCAAGTTTGCCATTATTATATCAGAAAGGTCAAAGCGACGGTTTTGCAATGCCCATATTATTGGCTCTGGAGTCTCTATGTGAGGCCGCGCTGAGCATTTCATTAGTCTTTGAAATAGCTGAACGGGGTCAGCATCTAAGGGAGAGTCCCAGGCATTTACCAAGACTGTCTCAATATCGTAAAATCTTAGATTCCTAGTTGACGACAAATACTCCACGAGCGAGAGCTTGGACTCAGTGATATTGTTGTAGAACCGCGGCGGGAAGTCGTAGGTCCTGGTCTGCACAGGAACCGCACCGCCGGCCTCAAAAGTCTGTAAATCCTCACTGGAAATGAATATATCAAAATCAACATTCCTTATAGTATCTAACTTGACAAATCTATAGCACAAGACAAGTCTGTCCATGCACTTGACGACGGTATCCGTCTTGGGTACCACCACTTCGTGTACGTGGTTAGCGAGTATCTTGCGCACCAAGTACGCGGATCCTGTTAGAACTGACGATAGATACCTACTCGTGATCGATAGACTAGCTAAATCCGCTAGCGGTAGTTTCACAAATATCTCATATAGGACCTCTAGCGGCAATAGCTCTAACATGTACGCCCTCCGCTGGTCGCCGCCGCTGATCTTCCTCCGTAGCGCACCGTTAGAGTCCGCAGAAACTGCCATAGTCTTGTACCGCCGCACGCGCCCTAATTTAAGCCGCTTCCCAGGCGTGACAAAACCCATATCACTCAGCTGTCTCTGCACATACAGCACTCCTAGTGCCCTCCCCCAGCACTAATATAATTTTTTTCTCCTACCGATGCCGTCACGTGGGCTCATCTTGAAACAAAAAACATCACAGCCCCGCTGGGAACACAACACAGGGCGCGGATAGGTGGCGGACAGCGGTGTTATAAATTGCTAAATTACTATGAATAATTCAGGTAAATCGATTCTTATTGGTTGCGTAGTTGGAGTTATCTCCTTAGCAACGCAATCTATTGGTTTAACATTTCAAAGAAAGTCACACCTCTTAGAAGATAAGAAGCCAGACACTGCGCATCACAGACCACCATATAGACGTCCATTATGGAGACTAGGCTGCTTTTTATTCATTATATCTAATGTCGTTGGATCTAGTATTCAGATATCAACACTACCGCTAATTGTCTTGAGTCCATTACAGGCTGTTGGTCTAGTATTCAACTCTATATGTGGTTCTCTCATACTAAATGAGAGATTCACAAAGTATACTTTTCAGGGAACTTTATTAGTAAGTATAGGAGCATTCTTTATTGCATATTTTGGTTCTATACCTGAGCCAAATCATAATTTAAAAGAGTTAATTTGTTTGCTAAAGAGACCTGCTTTCCTAGTGTGGTTCTACTCGTCAGTGATATCCATGTGTCTCATACTCATCTTCATTTCAATTCTCAGCTACGCTAAAGCTGAGACAGCCGCGCTGTTCGAGTCGACGTACGGCGCGGTGCCGTCGACGTCGTCGTCGTCGTTGTCTGGCCAGCTAGAGACCGAGCAGGTCCGTCAGACTCCCGCTACAGAGACGGACGCATTGCTCCCCAAACATAGCTCGAAGGGCCTGATACACGTCGCCACGCGGCAAATCAACGCAGCGTCTACGGAGTCGTCGTCGTCGTTGTTGTCGTCGCTACAGAGTAAGTGCAGAGTCTCTGTTAGCGACTGCATCGAGCCAAAGAACATGCCGTTCATCCAGGGGATCCTCTACGGTGTGGTTTGTGGTATCTTGTCAGCCCACGCTTTGCTATTGGCTAAATCTGCAGTTGATCTTCTTATAGTGGCATTTACAGAAAAAACTTTAGCTGATGTGAAGAACTATTTATCGTGGTTAATTATATTTGGTTGGATTTTCTGTGCTGTTATGCAAGTTTACTATTTAAATCTAGGATTAAAAATTATATCCAGCTCTATAATGTTCCCATTGATATTTTGCGTCTATAATATGATTAATATTTTAAACGGTTTGATATATTTTAATCAATTCAATAAATTGAGAGGAGTGGAGATTGTCATGATCTTCTCTGGGGTAGCCTTGATCTTGTTCGGCGTGTTCTATCTCAGCATTAATGATGTATCAAGAGAGACCGTGGGCCATGTGGAGGCCGTAGCGTTCTCTCCTACTGAGGGAAATCTGGTGGTGATCACTGAGTCGAATATTATGGGATTGTCAGTTAATACCCAACATGCAAAGGACGGACTGGGGCCGTTCATGAACACTCCACGGTCAGTGTACACCAACTCTTCTTTACAGCCTTTACTTTCAGCGAGCTATGAAAACCATACCCCACATTTTGACGATTAACGTAGTTTTAATAGAAATAATACACACTAGTTTTAACACACTGTTATTTATTACTGTATGCCACCGGGTAGCTAGCTTGCCCTACTATCGTTAAATATATAACGGAAAAACCCAAGACCGGAGCACTTCACTACTGACCAAATATGGACGCTGTTCTACAGGAATTGCATGATTTTAACTGGGACCCCAGCTTAACAGATAGCACGGTATGCGACAAGCTATCAGAATTGGCAGTTCTATTGCGGGAGCCTGAGAATAGGGATAATCTGCGATTAGTATTGGATGTGTCCAACTCCAGTGTGGCGGACAGTTTAGGGCGCTATATTCTGAGACCAGCGGTTGCTCTTGAGATTCTAAGGGTTCTTGTTAACTTTATTGCTTATAATGATAAGAATCGTTTGATTGTATCAAAGAGTAAGAGATTAGCTGAAGTTGCTGATAAGTTATTGAATGGTGATACTGCGGATTGGCAGTATGCTGAACGGTTATTGATCCTTTTACAGAATTTAACTATTGGAAATGATACGGAAGAGGATGAAACAGCTACTATAACAGAGATATTTAATAATTTATATTTGAATGGTTGGCTAGATATGTTATTACTGAGTTATTTGAGGTATGCTGAGCACCTTCAGCTGTCTGATCTAGAGGAGCTCTTTGGAGTAGAGGATTTGGCGCAATTTATCGTTTCTTTCCACAGTGTCTGTTCTAATGTATCTATAGAGTTTACCGGTGCCCATATAGTGCACACCGCTGGCTTGATCTCCAAGATTGCGCTGTGCAGAGACTCGGAGTTGGCCGAGGACGCGATAAGCTCGTGTGCCAGTCTCTCGCATCTTCTTTTCATTATGTCAGAGAATATGGATCTCAGCGAGGCGCCGCAAAGCGAGCTTTTCGCGGCTTTGCAGAGCATCGATGGGCTCGAGAGCGCGTTCGATGATGGCTCGAAGGAGTTTGCTGACTCTGTCAAGCAGATCAATCGTCGTGTATTCGCAGTTAGCGGAAATTTATCTTCCTGTCAACTTAATGATAACAAAAAGGATATAAAACTCGCTCTCGACTTTTTGAGCTCAAAAAATGGATACATTGCGTCATCATGTCTTCTCATTTTAGCTAATTCTATTACTAGTAATGCGGATAAAGACGAATTGTTGAAGCTACTGCCCCACATAGTAGCCAAAGTTGCTCAGACGGTCGAGCAACATGTTAACATGGATATTGACAGGTACATGTCGTTGGTGAGTCCGCGGACGGGCACTGCACCTCTGGCGGAATCTGAGACAGTAAGACGTTCGATTAATTTCTTCACAGAGCCTCTTTTGGACCAGAGTTTGTTCCATTTACTCAGAATGCTCATCACATCAACGAAACCAGTAGATTCCAAGGAGATTAGGGATGCGTTGATAGAGGATTTCAAGGCGTTATTTCCTACAATTGAAAGGCTCATTCTCGTTAACTTCAACAGTATATTTTACAGCAGAATCAACTTACAATTGATCTTACGGTTCTTGAATACATTCATCAAGAATTTCTTAAACTACTGGTCTGGATATGAGTGGTTTATCAGCAGCTCAGAGGCCGTGGTGAGCGCGCTATGTGTGTCTGTGAGAGGCTCATCCGACGCTACGGTCCTCAAAATCAAGGAATTGAGTGAGGCCAGCAGGGACGCGTGCATTGAGGTTCTACAGAATATAATCAACAATGTCATATCGCGAAATGTTAAGATTAAGGAACAGCTTTTACATGAGATGATCGAGGCCGTGTTCAGCGATGCGCCGCCGCCAGAGGAGGCCCTTCCAGCGACCGGCCCAGTGGCCGCTGCTCCGCAGCAGTCGTCAGCGTTCAACGGACTCAGCCAGAAGTTTATCACGCTCACAATATTAGTCTCGAGCCAGGACGCGTGGATCTCGCAGTTTATTAATAGTGAGACTACCAGCCACAAGATCGCGCTGCTCGTCAAGTCCGCCGTGGCGCAGATCCAGACCGCAGAGGCCGCGGACCCGACCAACTTCGCGCTACAAGGATTGCGCAACAACCTTAAAGTATTCTCCATAAAGCTCGGCCCAAGACTCGCCCAATTGGTCCCACCAGAAACAGCGAGTGCCGTAGAATCGCTCACCCTGGCCGCTGGCCCCGTCTGAACCCTCCCCAATATACACTACTACTTCGCCGAGTGCTCGTAACCGCGCTGTAAAAGAAAGCTAACGCGGGCGGCGATGGGGGGCATGGACGAGGACGATGGGGGTCAGCCTAAGACCAAGTATATCAAGCTTGTTTCGTCTGATGGGTTTGAATTTGTGATCTTGAGGGACCTTGCTATGGTTTCTCCTACTTTAGCGTCAATGTTGGATGTGAATTTTGAGTTTAAGGAGAGTAAGCTTAATCGTATTGTGTTGCGCGAGATCGACTCACCATTACTTGAGAAAGTAATTGAATATTTATACTATAATAAGAAATATAGTGATAAGGATGAAGTACCCGAGTTTGATATACCTACAGAAATGGCTTTAGAGTTATTAGTGGCTGCTGATTTCTTGAATATTTAGAGACAGAACAACTCACTGAGATATATATATATATATACAAGATATACCTTATTTTCTTTATGACAGGATTTTAATTTTATAATTTTTTAAAGTTTCATTATTAACTGAACTTGGACTTGATACAACTAGATCAGTTCCTGATTGATTTTTAGGAAATGCAACGACATTTCTAATACTTTTATAACCTAACATCATTGCCATCATTCTATCAAAACCAATAGCTAAACCTGCATGAGGTGGACAACCAGTATCAAATGCTCTTAATAAATGACCAAATAAATGTTCAGGATCTTTAATATTAAGAACTTGATGAAATATAAAGTTTTGTAAATTAGTATCATGAATTCTTCTTGATCCACCACCTAATTCAACACCATTAATAACTAAATCATAATGATCACCTTTAATTTTTAAGAAATCTTTTTGATTATTTAGATAATCATAATCTTCAAGTTTTAACATAGTAAAAGGATGGTGAGTAGAGACAAATTGATCAAAATTATACGTAGGATATTTTCCACCAACAGACTCGTCTTCACCAGGACTGAATAACGGGAAATTAGTTACCCACGACGCGATGAATAACTCTCTGCCATTGTATCCTTCAGCTGTACGTCTCCACTGATCAGGATAGACATCAATGGCCACCTGTCTGAATCTTCCTAGCGGCGTTGGGTTCTCATAGGGGAACTCTGCTCTAGTAGAGACCGCGACAATGTCGCCGACCTCGGCTCCCAAACGTTCTGCCAATTGACCGGCCTTAGCAGGATCGACTTTGGCAAAGTCTATGGTGTCCCAGAGTTTAACAAGGTCTGCGTCAGTTTCAATTTTGTAGATGAATGGGTTCCGCGCCTTGTAGTTGTTCGGATCTCTAAGACTTTCAAGCTTGTCACCGTCAGCTCCTTTGAGAACACAAGCTTCTACTACAGGAAACTCAGAGTTCTCAGCTTGACCAAAATACTCACTTACATCAACAAACTCCAACGTCGAACGCAAGTCAGGCTTGTCAATACCGTACTTGGTGAGCGCGTCGATGTAGTCCAACTTCGGGAAATGCCCACCAGTGTATGGGCGCAATTGGCCGTCCTCGCCAATCACCATCATAGGACACCCACTCACAGTCTCCCACACAGAGTGGATCAACGACTCAATCACCGCCTGGACGTCCGAGGCAGTCGCAAACGCCATCTCCATGTCCACCTGGGTGAACTCCGGCTGCCGGTCAGCACGCAAATCTTCGTCTCTAAAACATTTCGCAATTTGAAAGTATTTAGGTACACCAGAAGCCATCAACAACTGCTTATACTGCTGCGGTGACTGTGGTAATGCGTAAAATTTATTCTTCTTCCGTGTTGGTACTAAGAATTCTCTGGCACCTTCAGGCGTTGACTTGAAAAGTAAAGGAGTCTCAACTTCAGTAAAACCTAAATCAATAAGAGTGTTTCTTATAAGTTGTGAAGCTAAAGAGCGCTTCTTTAATATATCTTGATATTGCTTTTGACGAAGCTGTAAATAGCGATATTCTCCAGGATACTCCGATGACTCTTTCTCTTTTAAAGATTTTAATTGAGCTGTAATTAAACCTGAATGATTAACATTTTGAATATCTTTAACAACAAGATCATAATAATCTGCTTCAATATCATCTCTTTCTCTATGTTTCTCTAATTTTCCAGTAACTACTACCGCATCCTCAGGCCGAAATTTTTTCACTTTGGCTACCAAGTCCTCCCCATTAACGACCAACTGAATAACGTGCCCAGAATCAGCATCTCTAAATTTTCCAAACAAAAGACTCTTTGAAATTCTATTAACTTTTGTATCAATCCAGCCGTGGGCCGTTATCTCAGCGCTAGATTTACTCAACTCGTCGCCGCGACTCACCACGCTCGCTAAGCTGTGAGTCTGCGCAGGAAACTGAAACTTCTCAAGCGTGGCCGCTTTGTCAGGAAGCTGAACCTTACCGCACCGAACACCACTGGTAGCGAAGCCCCGCAAAGGAACCACTCTGCCAAACTGTCTCAACATGCGCCCATTCCTCCCCAGGCCAACGTTTAAGTCGTCCCACCAGATGCTAAGCGCACTCGGATAGATAAATCTGCGGAGGGCTCTGATAGCTGGGGCCAATGGTGATTGCGAACCCGAGTCTAGGTGAGTAGTGAGCGAGCGGTAGTTTCCGGTAGATGGACGGGCAACAGTTGGTGGATGAGCAGTACTAACAGGCAGCGTGGGAGAGATTGAGCAATGTGTTTTACCGGCTTCGGACGTGCTACACGATGAGCTGGCAGGAGGTGGAGCTCGCTGATTTTGATGTATCAATGTCTAAATTCAGCACTGCTATTGCTATTTATCCTAAAGATTATGATAGTACAGGTCGTGTTATTAATGTTATGAATTTATCAGATCAAACTGTGAAAGAATTGGAGATTTTTAGTGGTTCTGGTGATGCTATTTATACCATTCAATGGGATCAAAGTAGGTATGGTAAACTTATTAAATTTGGTTGGACAGATGATGAGAATTTAATTACAATTCTGAATAATGGTAATTTTAGAAATTATTTTGATTTTGATAATAATTTTGAGGAGTATAGTCTTGGATATGATCCTGAAGTTAATGAGATTGTTGATGTCAAATTTTACGGCAGCGGGTTTGTTGTTAGATTAGATGATAACTCATTTATTATAATTGATGATTATTCAAACCCTTTCCCACATACTGTTAAGTTCGAGGATCCTACATTAACTTCAGAGAATGGTGGCGATAGCAAACTTTTAGAGGTATTGAGCTGGGAGATTAAAGCACCCGATAGAAGACTTGGTACGGGAGTTCAAATATATATTGCAAGTGGTAAAACAATTTATAGTGTTTCTGATACTTTAGTTAAAGATAATTATCTTATTGAGGGACCTTTTAATTATATTAATTTATCGTCAAATGGTGACTTAATATCTATGATTTCTTCCAAGTCTAATAAAGTATATATTATGACATCCGATTTTCAGCGGACGCTAAGTGAGTTCCAGTTGCTAGACACAGAGATTGCGAGCGACCTTAAATGGTGCGGCAATGATGTTGTGGCAATAGTGCTCAACGACGACGAGGTGAAGGTGATTGGTCCCGGTGTGGACTACTTAAGTTTCTACTTTGACAGTAACGTTTATCTCTTTACGGAGATCGACGGATTGAGACTTTTGACGAGTAGCAAGCTCGAGTTCTTGAGCAGGGTTCCACAAAAGACGGTGGACATTTTTAAGATCGGCTCTACTACTCCGTCGTCGATATTGTTAGACTCTATCGAGTTGAAGAACTCCAGTAATCCGTCTGACAACATTACCGCTTTGGAGAATATTTCCATAATCAAGGGCTCGTTGCGACAGACTATTGATGACTGTATTGAGGTAGCCAGAGAGGAGTTTGATCATTATTGGCAGAAAAAGTTGTTGAAGGCCGCTACTTTTGCTAAATCTCACTTAGAGCTCTACAATTCTGACGAGTTAACCGAGGTAATGGAGAATCTTAAAATATTGAACCAAATTAGATCTTACAAGGTAGGGATGTTTTTAACATATGTTCAATTCGACAAGATTGACTTTAATACTCTAGTTAATAAATTACTTTTGAAACGAAAACATCACCTTTTGAGTATTAAAATCTCAGAGTTTCTCAATCTCCCACTTGACTGGATCTACATTAACTGGTGCTGCTCTAAGATCAAGAATTCTCATGAGTTGAACGACGATGTGCTCCTCCAACAGTTATTAAAGAAACTTGGTAAGATTAAGAATATTTCTTATGATAAAGTAAGCAGAGTAGCCTATCAGGAGGGTAGATCTAACTTATCAGTTATGTTGATAAATTATGAGCCGATATCCAGCAAGAAGATTCCTTTACTTATTGAAATGGAGGAGGACGAGTTGGCTATAATGAAGGCAGAAGAGACTCTCAATTATAAAGTAGTTGAGTACGTGTTGTGCTTCTTGCAGAATAAGCTTTCACTAAGCGATTTTCTTAAGATTCTCAACAATAAAAGAACCGCTTTAAAATTCTGGGAATTAATGATGAAATCATTGAAAAATTGGTATTTCCTTAAAAATTATTATCTCAGTTTTGATAAAAAGCTCAAGATTGCCAATTTAAACTTGATATTGGGATTGCTAGGCTCCACAGAGTCAGCGCTCATTGACGGTGGTATCGAGTTCCCAGACCTCAAGCTCAGCGATATGAGCATGCCAGTCAACGAGCTCAAAAAGATCAACAACGAGAACACTGTCGATCTGCTTGATATCGCCAACAAGTACGCGAATAAGAGAACACTGTTGGTGAGCACAGTCAAGATGTATGAGGAGATGAAGACGAACAATAAGAGTATACAGAGTGATTTGAAATATTTAAAGCAAGAACTTAAACTTATAGATATTCAAGAGGCATTACAAAAAACATTTAATAATCTTAACTTCTTTAATAAATCGATTATTGAGACATTGAGCTTGCTTATACTTATAAACAGCTACGATAATTCGTCCAGCGACCAGTTCTCGTCACTGTCCGTTAATAAGCGTATTAACAAGATCCTCAAAGAGTTTAATATCAGCGAGAAACGATACTACTACTTGGTTATCGAGAAATTGAGCGAGTTCAAGAAATGGACAGAGCTCTACTCGTTCGCTAGCGCGCGGAAGTCTCCTATTGGGTACGAGCCGTTCTACGATATATGCGTAAAGAACGGTGCCATTCGACAGGCAGGCCTCTATATAGACTTACTCGGGAGCACCGTGAAGTACACCCAAAAGATACTGATGTACTTGCGGGTAGGTAACTTTAAGAGTGCAAGCGACGAGGCGTTTAAGCACCGGGACGTGGCGGAGTTGCGACAGATCAGAGGGTTGTACAAGAATATCAGTCACCCTAACAGTGTGATCTCCCAGATGATTGACGGGTACATTCTGAAATTGAGCTGAACGGAGTCTCTCTGAGCTGAGCAGAACTGAGTCCCTCTGGATAGTGCTGAATGAAGCCTCCAGACGACGGTCGTACTTAGGATTGGGCGAGAAGGCCTCCCTGATTGCTGGTAGTGGGCGACTGGTACTCTGTGAAACCAAGCCAACAGGGGTAAATAATATGCAGGCAACGTTTAGGTAATAATGGGTAATCGGGTGAAATATTAATCCACCGCTAAGTACTTTGCATGAAAATTTACTGATACGCGTTATTTAGTTTCATTAAGGATATTCGCGTTGGCGAGCATCAGCTCATCGCATCCCGTACGCGTAGTTGCATGAGTCGCCAAACTTTGGTAATTAATATATCTATGAATATTTAATATTTTTGAAAAAAAAAAATCATGTATTATTAATTAAAAATATATAAATTTAATTAAATTATTTCTAATTAAAAATTAATTAATTTTGTAGAATTTTTCAATGTGCATATGAGCTAAATGCATTTCGCAGCATGGCTGTTTACACACCAAAACAACGCGAAAAAAAAGGAACTTTATGTGGTGCAAATTAATTGTTTAATAATTATTATAAATAGGAGTACATTTCCTTATACTAACGCGTCTTTTAAATTTTATTCTTTATCACTTTTTTTTAATAAAGTTTCTTTAAAAAGATAAATACCCATAATAAAAAGATGTCTACCGCACAATTAACCAACTCTTTATCCAACTTATCTGTTCAGGATATCCAAGATGCTGCTGCTAAAAAGCAAGGTTTAGTATCAGCTCCAACTGAGACTGAGCACAAGAAGTTCTTAAGTAAGCACGCTGTCCACAGACATCAACTTAAGGCTAAAGAAGCTGATGAGCCTTTGCTTATTGAGAATAAGAAGAGATTCGTTTTATTCCCAATTAAGTACCACGAAATCTGGCAAATGTATAAGAAGGCTGAAGCTTCTTTCTGGACCGCTGAAGAGATTGATTTATCTAAGGATTTACACGACTGGAACAACAGATTAAATGAAAATGAGAGATTCTTCATTTCTAGAGTTTTGGCTTTCTTCGCCGCTTCTGATGGTATCGTCAATGAGAATTTGGTTGAGAATTTCTCCGCTGAAGTTCAAGCCGCTGAAGCTAAATGTTTCTACGGTTTCCAAATTGCCATGGAGAACATTCACAGTGAAACTTACTCTTTACTTATTGACACTTACATCAAGGACCCAAAGGAGTCTGAGTTCTTGCTTAACGCTATCGAAACTATTCCATGCATTCAACAAAAAGCTGACTGGGCCTTGAGATGGATCAACGATGATGATGCTTTGTTCGCTGAGAGATTAGTCGCCTTCGCTGCTGTTGAAGGTATCTTCTTCTCCGGTTCTTTTGCCTCTATCTTCTGGTTGAAGAAGAGAGGTTTAATGCCAGGTTTGACTTTCTCTAACGAGTTAATTTGCAGAGACGAAGGTTTACACACTGACTTTGCTTGTTTATTATTCTCTCACTTACAAAACAAGCCTGATCCAGAGATCATTGAGAAGATCATCACCGAAGCCGTTGCTATCGAGAAGGACTACTTCACTAACGCTTTACCAGTCTCTTTGTTGGGTATGAACAGCACCCTTATGTGCCAATATGTTGAATTCTGTGCTGATAGATTATTAGTCGCTTTAGGTAATAACAAACATTATAATGTTACTAACCCATTCGACTTTATGGAGAATATCTCTTTAGCTGGTAAGACTAACTTCTTTGAAAAGAGAGTTTCTGACTACCAAAAAGCTGGTGTCATGGCTAAATCATCAAATGAACAAGAAGACTCTGGTTTTAACTTTGACGAAGACTTTTAGATATCTTGTTTTTTTGTTTGCTTTATGCTGTATGTACTATAATTTTAATTTCACGGAAAATCGGTACCACTGTAGAATGAGACAAATATGAAACACTTAATAACTAAAACTCAACCTATTATACTAACCATTAAAGCCAATATAAATACGCTAGTAGTGCTAATTATGGCACTTATTAAGCAATTGCCTTGATTTAGCACACTTTAAATGATGTCAGATAGTGTGATCCGCGCACGTAACCATTCTGGGTATACTTGGAAAAAACCGTTAGTGGATCTCGGACGGCTAGAGGCGAATCCGAACGACGAGGCTTTTTAGGGTATTTTAGAGGAGTGCTAATACATCATTTTTTGTGAATATTACCAAATATATATAGAGAGAAACGGTTTATCGCTATAAGTAATATTTTAAGCTGTATTTTAATCTATTTTAGACTGGTTTGTATTGGGTTAGTTTCCTTTGTTTGAGCATTCAAGGAGGAGACGAGTAAGAGTGAGAAGATATTAATATTTTTTTGTTTTCCTAGTTTAAAAGAGTTTTTAAGTTTTTTTTTGATTTACGCATGCTAATATAATGACGAATAATTTGAGTGGAAGAGGAGGTCTGGAACCCCCACATAGATCTATTAATGATGATACTATTATGAAAGTAGATGAAGATGATGAGCAGCATGAAGTGATGGATGATTTGTTATTTGACTTGAAACCACCAGGGCGGTCAGACAGCCCGGCGGAGTCATTTTTGACAGCATCTAGTGCGCTATCTGGTGGCTTAACTAAGACTAACAGCAACATCATCAGCAACATTAACAGCAACACTAATAACGATAACACCAACAACAGCATATCTGATGATGTGGCATCTACGCCGAAGATAAAACCGTCTAACTTATCTTTAGCTTTTCAGCAGGGTAGTAAACCTAAGGATGGAACAGAGACTGTTACTGGTACACCACAGCCGAAGTCTCAGGAGGAGAGGGCTGATAGTCGGGATGATTCTGATAATTTAAGACAGGGTAGAAATGATCTTATTATAGAAAATCTTGAAAATGAATGTCATAATTTACAAAATGAATATCATTTACTTAAAAATGAAATAAAATCATTCGAATTTGGAGGAGATTGTGAAATATGTGATGATAGTGATGATAATAGTGATGATATTAATGATAATGATGATGATTATGAAACATTTATTAAACAATCAAAACATATGAAAAATGAAGAAGATTTAAAAGATTATAAAGAAGGTGGATATCATCCAGCTTATATTGGTGAATATTATCTGGACGGCAGGTACGTTTTAGTTAGAAAGTTAGGATGGGGACATTTTTCAACTGTTTGGTTAGCAAAAGATTTAACATTAAATAGACATGTTGCTGTTAAAATTGTTAGGTCAGCTAAAAGTTATACTGAAACTGCTATTGATGAAATTCATCTTTTAAGAAGGTGTACTAATGGTGATCCAAATACTATTGGATATGATAAAGTTTTACATTTATTAGATGATTTTAATCATAGAGGTCCAAATGGTACACATATTGTTATGGTATTTGAAGTTTTAGGTGAAAGTTTATTAGATTTAATAAGGAGATATAAATCTCGTGTACCAATAATTTATGTTAAACAAATTGCTAAACAATTATTAATGGCTTTAGATTATCTTCATAGACTGTGTGGTATAATTCATACAGATCTTAAACCTGAAAATATTCTTTTAGAAATTCATAATGTTGAAGAAATTGCAACATTTAGTGGATTACTTGAAGAAAGAACATTTTTATTAAGAAAAATATTTGAATTAAAAGAACGTAAAAGTCAATTAGAACAAGATCAAGAAGGAGATTTTAAACCAAGTGAAAATGTTTCAATTTCTATTCCAAGAAAGCATAGATCTTCAACGATGAGTTCATATATTTCTGAAGATGGAGTTAATTCATTATTTATTAATAGTTCAAGAAGACATTCAATTATTATGTCAAAACCTTTATCAATTACTGTTAGTCAGTCATTATCTGAAAGATCTGGTAGTGGAACAGAAAGGGAGAATAGTATTTCAGGATCATTTGCCTCAATGTCATTGATTAGCCAAGAGGGAGCACTAAGTAAAGGATCAGGCTCACAGGGCCTAGCGCCATCAGCAGAGATTAATGGGGTAAATAAAGAGGTTTATATATTGAATATAAAGATTGCTGATTTGGGAAATGCATGCTGGTATGATGGTCATTTTACTGATGATATTCAGACGAGAGAGTATAGATCTCCGGAGGTTTTGTTGGGTGCCAGATGGGGTTGCTCAGTGGACGTCTGGTCGGCGGCATGCATCATCTTTGAGTTATTAACTGGCGATTATTTGTTTGACCCGCATGATGGGCACTCTTACTATAAAGACGACGACCACGTTGCGCAGATCATTGAGCTCATTGGGGACTTCCCCAGCAGCCTAATTCGACAGGGCGTGCACTCGCTAGAGATTTTCAATTCAAGAGGGGAGCTCCGCAGAATATCTAAACTAAAGCCATGGGACTTAAAGAGCGTATTAATGCAGAAGTTTAAATTCAACTCAGAAAATGCTGAAGAGATTTCGGACTTTTTGTTGCCAATGCTCCAGTTGAGCCCCGAGGCGCGCGCGGACGCTGGTGGCATGGTCAACCACCCTTGGCTCAAGGACGCCATAGGGTTGGAGAACCTCGTCATCAAAGACCGTCCGCTAAAAGGGCTGGGCAATGATATCCCCGGATGGTCAAGAGAGGTTATAAATAATAACTGAAAATAGACTGAATGTAAGAAAAAACATTTACTAGTAACAGAATGTAGGAATAGTCGTTTATTGAGGGCAGCGCAGTGGCTACGAAAGTACAAGCCTAAGTGACTAGTACTAGTACTAGTCCCCACCACCACCGCCGCCACAACCATCACCACCACCCCCTCCTCCCCCGCCGTCACCGCCGCCGCCGCCCCCACCATCACCACCGCCATCACCACCACCGTAGTCGCCGCTGTCGTACCCTCCACTGCCGTAGTCGCCGCTGGTCCAGTATTCCCCAGCACCATAGTCGTTGTAGCCGCCGCCCTCTCCTATACAGCCGTCCACTTGACAGCCTATACCGTGGCAACCACAGTCGTAATACTCAAACGCGGCATCGTCGCCGCCGCAGCCACTATCACCACCACCGCCATTCCCACTGCTACCACCGCTGACACCTGGGTCACCCTTCTGCCGCCGTCCCGCCCTTGTGTAGAATGTCTTGCTGGTGTAGCCAGGAGGGTCGCGGTGCGCACCCCAGCCCACTGGCGGCGCAATCTCAGGTTCGCGCGCGCGCAGTCCACCGCCCAACACGCGCTTCACGAGCCTGCGCAACCCCCGCCGGCCGCTCCCGCTGCCTCGCCCCATAGGGGTCTCGTCAAAAAGCCGTTGAAGGACGAGCTCGCCATGACCGCCTGCAACGCCGCCGGGTCGTAGTCACCGTCGAGGCCCACTCTGGCCACCGGTCGGTTGTTATCATCCAAGCACAAGACAACGGTACGGCCTGAACTATCGTTTTCTAAATGTATTCGCATGCTTCACAGTACAATAATGCGATATCGCTCTTATATACAGCTGTCTAAGCATCACTAAAACCCCCCACACGAAACGATATATTGGACCCCTCCCAATTCGCACTTCACGTGTATGGTGTTAGGCCGGTGGCAGCAGTCTGAAGCAGCCGACTCTGGGCACCAGTACCAGCACTAGCAGCGGCTACAGCGGTAGCTGTCCGAGGCCTCAGCGCCCTCGCCATAAGGGTCCAGCGCGCGCGCTGCACCCGACGCGACACAACAGCCGCTGCGATCGCTCAACGGCGGCACACTGTCAGCGTATCACACGGAACATGGCGACCCGGAGTACTAGTGTAATGCATGCAAGTCCACACCGTACTAGATACGCTCCGCTTCCCCTAGAACGGCTCCCAGAGCCAGTCCCAGAACGGCTCTACTAGTAGGCAGCACACAGCACACAGCACCTCGCCAGCCACGCTGTACGCAGAGCACAGACCACAGGCCGCCGGCCGCCGGCCGCCGGCCGCGCAAACCGCACACTACGCGGGCCACACACAACGGACGTAGCAGGCTTAGAACGTACGCTGCGCTGCGGCCCAGTACCGCGGACCACTCTATGGCGCCAGTACCGCTAGCGCTCGCCCTATGCAGCTACCGTCCATCCTAGATGGGACGTGTGCTACGCGCACTCAGGGGGTGGATCACTAATGGAGTAAACAGACAACAAACGCGACTCTTCTTGGCTCCGACCGAAAATCCTACACTGCCCTCCTGCAACGAGTACAGGAGATATAGTAGCGCTAGTACGCGGTATGTGTACTCAGCAGTGGCTGGCAGCCAACGTAGCGTAGATGGGCGTACTTTTTTACACTTTTCAGGGCCTAGTGGTAGGCCCGCCATGTGTGGTGTTTGAGGTGTTGAATTTATTTTTGGAGCGAGGCTTAGCTCATTTCCACAGGATGCATTTCGTAATGTGTACATGCCTGAAACTTAAAAACTGAAAGGACTAAAAAAAAAAAAAAAAGCCGCCACGTCAAGGGGGGACCCTTACGAAGTAAAATATAAATTGATTTTTTTAAATTAAATGACTAATAGGTCTATGTATGAAGTATAGTTGAAATAAAGGATAAAAAAGCATTAAAAACCAGACACAGATATTTTCTTTTTATCTTTTTAAATTAATTTAAAAGATTGAAGCAAAACCGTAAGCACCAGCAACGGTAGCGTAAACTAAAGAGACAAGTAAGTACTTGTTAACAGGAACTGAAGTTAAAGCACTAGCAGATTTTGATGATGATGAAGATGAGCTAGAGCTAGAACTAGAACTAGAACCAGAGCTAGAACCAGAGCTAGAGCTAGAACTGGAAGAACTACTTGAAGAGTAACCAGATGGAGTAGAGGCTTGACTAGAGTCAGTAAAACCATCAGAGCCAGCACCGTTAGCACCCTTACATAAGGTAATAGTATCGTAGTTAATACCACCAGCCTTACCAGCACCCTTCTTTAAGTATTGTTGAGCATCCTTTGGCATGTTTGGTAATTTATCATCAGAATCCCATTTACCAGAAGTAACAGGAGGACATTGAGAAGCGCTGTTGCTGCTCTTGTAGTTGTTAGTAGTTGGGTTCTTAGTCTTAGCGTATTCACTCTTTAAGTTGTTAAAGTCATCTAATTCAGTAACTGATCCATCACTGTTAATCTTGACTAAACCGTACTTGTTGTCTTCTTGAGAGTACTCGTAAACTAAACCACCAGAGAAAACACCAGTCATTTGGTCAGAGTAAATAGCTTCAATTTCAGTGAATGGTCTAGAACCGCTAACCTCGTTACAACCGAATTCAGATAAGAACATTGGGATGGTAACGTTGGCGTACATTTGAACCTTCTCAGAGTAACCGGATTGCTTGAAAGAGGACTTTCCACACCAAGAGTAATCGTTAATACCAAAGAAATCAGCTCTGGCACCATCACCACCACAGTTGAAGTATTCAGCGGCTTGGAGTCTGTTCTCCTCAACATCAGCAGCAGAGTAACCGACTGGGATAGCTCTGTATTTTCTAGCAGCCATGTAAGTCTTAATATCTCTGATAGTAGCCTTAACATACTTAGCGGTAGAAGTAGAGTTGTCACTGTTGATAACTTCGTTACCAGCGAAGAAACCGAGAAGGTTATCGTAGTCAGAGAATTCGTCAACAGTAGCCCAAATGTTTTGTAAATAAGCAGAGTTGTAAGAACAAGCAGTGTTAGATCTAGCAATTGAAGATTTTGGAGTGTTTAAATCTAAAACAAGGTAAATGTTAGCATCAGATAAAGCCTTCATACAGTCACTATGGTCCTTAGAGTTGTCAACAGCGTAGACTCTAACGGTGTTAATACCTAATTCCTTAAACTTGGCAATATCTCTAGTACAAGTATCCTTGTCAGCTAAAGGATCGTTGGTAGAGGATGATCCACCTGGTTGATAGTCGACACCTCTGATGAAGAATCTATCGTTACCTTGGAAGAAAGCATTACCCTTAGTAGTAATAGCGGTAAGGGCAGATGTGGTAGAAGCTAAAGCAGCTAAAGCAGCGGCACTGTATGTGAACTTCATTTTTATTTTTATTTTTATTTTATTGTTATTTTAAAATTAATATAATAAATATTTCCTAGAAACCAGCTATTTATAATTATTATATATAATAAAGGAAAATCTTAAATTTAAATCACAAACGAAGGAAACTATTAAAAAAAAAAAGGGTCCAACAGTTAAATGTATGTGGTTAAATTTCTAAGCCTCAATGCAAATGATATTTAAATAAATAAATCAATAAAAAAATAATTTACTATTTCTTAATTTTTTAAGTTTAAATAGATTTTTTATTTTTTTTTATAAGCCACGAATTTAACGTGGAAATGCTTCTTATATATTAAATTTTTAAATAGAAATTCCTCCACGGTGGTAAAAGGCAGTCTGCAGCTTGGCGGGAGTAGGGTAAAACTTAAATATAAACAATAAATAGTTTATAGGAAAAACAATATGCACTGCCCCTACGTGTTTTGGGCCTAGAATTGTTAAATTTTTCAAAACAAGAAAATGGGGGTGTCATACTAAAATTATTAGACAGGAAAAAGTATTATGAAACGCATAAATGCGTATTATAGTCTCAGTAGGACACCGGAATTTTTTTTTCTTTTTTCACTGGGTTTCGAGGGTATTTCGACCAAAAAATACTAAGGTTTTTCAAGATATCACGTGAAATAGTAATCTCCACCGGTCAGCTATATAGGAATTATTTACATATATCAAGATATCTTCAATATCATCTTAAATTTACTGTAGAAACTTACTGTTACTAAGATA
>JAJLYT010000095.1:0-27474 GCA_030571755.1 Saccharomycopsis olivae (nom. inval.) | reverse complement strand
TCTGGCTCAGTAGTAGTACTGTTGGAGTAGATACTGATACTGGAGCTGGAGCTGGAGGTAGTAGTGTGGCCTGGCTTGGTACTGTGCTCTGGCTTGGTACTGTGCTCTGGCTCAGTAGTAGTACTGTTGGAGTAGATACTGATACTGGAGCTGGAGCTGGAGGTAGTAGTGTGGCCTGGCTTGGTACTGTGTCCTGGCTTGGTACTGTGCTCTGGCTCAGTAGTAGTACTGTTGGAGTAGATACTGATACTGGAGCTGGAGCTGGAGCTGGAGCTGGAAGTAGTAGTGTGACCTGGCTTGGTACTGTGCTCTGGCTCAGTAGTGGTACTGTTAGAGTAGGTACTGATACTGGAGCTAGAGGTAGTCAGCTCTGGTGTAGTAATGTGACCTGGCTTGGTACTGTGTCCTGGCTTGGTACTTTGCTCTGGCTTGGTACTGTGCTCTGGCTCAGTGGTAGTACTGTTGGAGTAAATACTGCTACTAGAGCTAGTAGATTGGATAGATGTAGTAGAATGCTCAGGCTTAGTTGTAGTACTGTTAGATGAAATACTAGAGCTGCTGGTAGTGTGCTCTGGCTGAGTATAGGTAGTACTATTGGTAGATATGCTTGGACTGCTAGAACTGCTGCTAGAACTACTAGAGATAGTAGTCGGTCCAGGTTTGGTGGAGGTACTATTTGTGGTGTATAAGCTCGAGCTACTAAGGCTGGAGCTGCTGGTAGGCGCCCATGAGCTAGAGCTTGAACTGGAAGTTGCAGGTGGAGCTGGAAGAGTGTCCAGTTTAGTTGTAGTAACGTAAGAAGAACATTTACCTGGTGGGGTGAAATGCGAAGTCCATTTCAGAGTAGTCTTAAATACGGAAGTAGTAGAAGAGGTAAGTGTATGAGTGAAGGTTTCCTTCGAGGTAGTGGTATCAATAGAAGAATGGACAGTAGTCTTTTCTGGACATGTTCTGTTACCACAATACTCATAACTGACAGTATCAGTAATGTAGTTAGTGTGAGTCTTAGTAACATAACTGGTTCCTTCAGTCAAAGTTGACCAAGGGCACCAAGAAGTAGTGACAAAGGCAGTTTCATAAACTTGTTCAGTAACAGTGAGTTCATTTGGTATGTTCTCATTAATAGTAGGGGCAGAAAATACTGCACCAACTAATAATGTTAGAGCAACTGGAATGTTAAACTTCATTGCCGAAAATCGATGAGATTCGATAAGAAATTTGGAAGTAATGGAGGGTATTTATAACTTGACATATATGAGAAATGTCTTTGAAGTTTTATTAATTTATCTCATTTACTATTATTAGCATAATAGCTTTATCCTATTTACCAACTACGGTTATAATGCATGATGGACTAGGTGAAGAGGAGTGGATGCACCGAACATACATGGAACCGCATTTTGGGGATTAGCTGTCGTACATATATACCTGTAATTTTTAGTGTTCAAGGCAGGTACAAGTAAATTAGTCATTAAGGTTAATCAGAAGATCACACAGGGTACTTCATGGCATATATTGTATGAACTTTAACTATTTTTTTTTTAAAAATTATCTAAAGTAAATGTTATTGATATAAATATTGAAACTGTTTAAATTATTGGCAATAATATTACTTCATCCAATAAAGTAGTTATAATCAATGGTCTTAAAACGTGAAATATATAGTACACCATTGTCATGGTATCAAAGCCAGTGGCAGTGTGAATTTTGCTGGTGGAAGTATGTTTCAGCTCCGTGTTCTATTGTCTGAGGTGATGAAAATTATGAATTTTTGCAAAATATTTCAAGAAAGAGTTAAATATCCTGGGGGAAAAAAAGGTTAATCGAGTTATAGGTCAAAGATCTGAGCCTATCAGCTTATGAAGTTCATACATCATTCACTTACTGTGTATGAACTACATCCTACTTAGAGGGGGGAGGGGTAGTAAAAACGGTTAGTTAATTTCGGATATACAGGAGAGACAGGAAAGTTGTTGATTGCTTGGTCAGCTGTGGTTATTGTGGTTTTTTTTTTAGTTTTTGCCATGTCTGAGAGTTATTGTACTGAGGCGGAATTCTAATTCCAGTAATATGCAGTAAGCGTGCGCGATGGCACTAAACATGAATTAACAGACCTTATTGGGTAACTGGGGGGCTTCAAGACACTATCCGCATTCTATCTGCACACGTTGGTTGCGGCCAAGAATCATATTTATTTTTACTTGTATATGTGGTTTGTATATGTATTGCTAGCATAGTAATAGAAGGTTGGTTGGTCGGTATATGCAAAAGTTAATTTACAAAAAGCTATTTAAAACCGTTTATGCGATTATGCATGAGCGAAAGCCTCTGCTTCTTTGACAGTACTCAATCCCGGACCTTAAAATTCAGGTACTATCTGTTAGAAATTAATTAATATTATACATTTAACAAGCCACTAATACATGTAGCTTGAACTGAAAAATTAAAATATACTGTTTCAAATCCTTTAAAAAGCTTTGGAATGTTATTAACATTAATAATAATATCATTTCATATCACCTGAACATTAAAAAGAAACAGGAGCAAGTTCATAATGTCTTAGTTTACCCATGGAATTATAGTCTTAGACTATTTCCTTAATGATGCCATATTTGGTCCATATTATTCTGTCATTAAGGGGGTGAGTGGGCCTCGGGCTCTTAGCGGGTTTGGTGATGATGACCACCACGGTGCTGCCGATTTCCTTCCTATAGGAAAAAGGTTGGAATCATACAAAGGAAAATGAAATTGAATATTAATATGAAGTAGAGATAAGTAGAAATAAGTAGAAATAGTAATTATGAGATCAAAAATTGATATTAAAGAATTTAAAGTGTATAACCGGGTTGAATTAGTAATGGGTGGGATAGGCCCATTAGTGTATGAAAACGACCAAGGTGAGGTAATTTTGCGAGTTTCATCCGTGGATGGGTTATGTCCTTTAACTGTTGAGCATTTAACGGTAATTACACCAGACAGTCAGAGATTCAGGTACTGGTATTGGGAGATTGGTTTAAAAAAGGCTGGGCTTGTGCAGTTCATAAGGTCCCTATCTAACCTTAAAACTCTCCAAGTCGATTCGTTCAGTATGACTTTAGATGTCTTGCTAGCGGTGCAATGTGACCTATCATCACTTTCACTCGCTGCTTCTAAACTTGAACCTGGTATGGCTTGTCGTACTTTACAGCATCTAGAATTAACAACAAAATGTAACACCATTGATGGTTCAACATTCCCATCAAGTCTCACTCATTAAAGCTCATTAATAACTTGGCTGATTCAATAATTAATATTAATTGTCCTTTAAAATATCTTGAAATTTCTGGTCAGCGTATAGTTAGGTTAGACGAGTCCTGTTTACGTGAATCTCTACAAACTTTAAAACTTCATGATAATCCAGAATTAATGCAAATTGGCATTATAAAAAACCTACAATACTTAAAAGAAATTGATATACAGTATTGTAGTATTGATAGTCTTGATATTGCAGATTGCCCCTATTTATCATCCATTACCGTGATTGATTCAATTATGACTCAAATACCAAAATGTCTTAGCAGTTTAAATAATTTAAAAATTCTAAATTTGTCCACTAATTATATCACCTCTGCTACTGAACTTCATTGTCCGAAATTGGTAAAATTAATATTGCGTGATACTCTAATTACAGATTTTCAAAGTCTAGCAAGCCTTACAAGGTTTGTCCGTGTCTTGGACTTGAGCAATAACAACTTAACTAAAAATAACTACTTGTCTTGCCTAGAACTGACTCAGCTTGAAAAGCTTGTTCTCTCAAAGTGCAATTTAACTACTATTGAACCTCACCAACTTGATGGACTTAAGAATTTACAATTCCTTGACCTCTCAGGAAATTTGTTTACTGAGTCTATCAATTTTGATAATCTCTTGAAATTACGGATCCTTTGTATAAACTATATCTAAAAATGGGTACGGACTGGACCAGTCCATTCCCCCCTGAAAGGGACCCTACACGCATGTTCGTCTCAGAAGCATAGTGGGCTAATATATTAATACTACAACACACCTGCGCCAAACTACAGTAAACCACTAACAGTATATTATTACTTTGCGCTCACAACCTCGCTATCAGTCACGTTTTCGCTGGGCAAGTAACTGTCGTACTCATAGTCCGTGCCCTTCATATCATCATAATCTTCTTCCTCCATTGCGTCGTATTGTCTGTCCTCCTTGTTATCAACCACATCATCATCGTCGTCATCATCATCATTTTGATTCTCTTCGACCTCTAATCTCAATTCATAGCAAATATCATAACATTCAGCTAACAATGCGTTTAAGGTACCTTGACCTTCAGGAATTTGTCCATCAACGATAAATTTACCATCAGCACGAAGATCATCAATTGAAGCAAGTTTCATTTGGAAAGGATATAATTCTCTAGTAGAATTTACACCGCCCATACGTTTAACATCAAGTAAACAACGACGTACTGTAGAAAGTTGATTATGAATAGGTTGAAGTGCTTCAGAAACTGGCTCAGATGATTCAAGAAGTTTATAAATAATTGCATAACAACGACGCAAAAGATATAATAACATAGTTTGTCCCTTAGAGTACGGTTCACCGGTAGTTTGAGAACGAAATTTGCCATCTACACGCAAATCATCAATCTTTTGAAGTTCTTTTTGATAATTAAAGAGATCAGTTTCTCTAAGAGTCCAACGACGAGTAACAAGAAGATTCTCTAAAGATACTTTAATCTTAATAAGTTTGTTAAATAATGGTAATAAATCACTATCAACAAGTGATAATTGAACAGAATCTGTATTTCTAGTAATTGTAAGATCATTAATAATATTATGACATTCATCTAAAAGTCCATTTAAAACTACTTGACCTTTTGGATCATTAACTTTTTTATGATCTTTAGTAACAAATACACCATTTTCATCTCTGTGAGTTTCAAGTTTTGCTAGATCATCACCATACTTTTTAAGAAGTTTAGTGAAATCACTATCTCCAAAAGCATCATCATCATGTCGTGTAATAAGATTCATAAGCAGTCTACGTAATCCAATCAATTCATCTAAATAATGAGTTAATTCTGGTGAAATCAGTTCAATATTTTTTTCAACAACATTATATTCCTGAATACAAAGTTGAAGCTTTTGAGTTAATAAATCTTTCTCTTCTCTTAATTTTAAAGATGCAGCAGAATCTGTCATAAATTTATAATAATCATCACCTTCAACAATTTCAGAAATTTCATCTAAACGATCCTTAATAGGTTTTAAATCATGTTTAGTATAAACTTTTGATTCAACAAGATGTTCTAATAATCTTTGTACCGTAGAAAGTGAAGCATACGTAGCAGGAGCTGTCTTAACAAGCCCTACAGTCATAAAACTAAGTGAAAGCAATTGAAAATTCTCATCTAAAATCAGATCAACTTTATTGTGAATTATTTCACCTCCAGAACCATTACCAGTAGCAACTACTGACATACGACGTGCTACTGATGTACCACTACCAGCTCTTATCTCCTTAAGTTCAGAATATTTAGTTAAAACTTGATCATATACTTTTTTAACATCCAGTGATTTCATAAATTCTTTTCTATTATTCTTAAGCTCACTAAGATTGGCCCTTATCTTAACAAGCTCATTGTAAACCTCCCGCTCTGATTCTGGAACTTCATTAGTGTGCATTCTGTCCTACAAGTCAAGTAGCAATTGGCCGCGCTTTTCATCAGACGATAATACAACCGGGTATCCCGCGCTATTAACCATGGGTGGCGCGTTGCAGTCAGCTACAGTTTTAACGTTAAGATTTGGATATCCGCACTACCGGGATCCAGCCAATCAACATCCAGTATGTGGCATATTTATTAAAGCACCAATTGGGTTATTAAATAAATGATTTAATGAATTTAAAATAATAAAAATAATAATTATATATGCAATAAGAGATCTCTTATCATCCAAAAGAGACTTTTTAGTTATTTTTGTAGTTACTGGAAGTGGAAGTCCTTTCTCACCAGCCACAAATGCCTTCTCATCCGCCACGTTCCATCTCGCATCAGCCACTGTAAGCTTTTCACCCGCCACACTCAATTTCTCATTAATTAATGGAACTTCTTTACTAAATATATTGATTTTCTCATTAGCTAATTCATTATTTGAATCTAAATTTGATTTAGTCTCAATTATCATCACGGGATTATATATATGCACTGGCTTTCCCATACACATCTTGTAATTAATATACTCTTATATACACTGGTTTACCATAATATTATCTTTTGTTATCAACACACCGCTTACCCTGCCCGCTCTTGTGTCAGATAGCTTATTGGGCGGGTAAATCAGCTTTCCTCCGTAAATGTTACCCTCTGAAAGCTTATAGTTACCCTCTCGTCTCACTTAACATAATTACCTCTGAAAACTTTCCTCCTCAGAGACTACCCTCTCGTCTCACTTAAAATAATTGCCTCTTATACAGTTACCCTCTCGTCTCACTTAATACATTAATACGTTTACCCTGTTAATAGTTTTACTATTATATGATTACCCTCCTGTATCACCTAATATAATATTTAGGATATATTTCCATTTAACCCCATGATACCCTACCCATATCCCCCTTCATTGCCATGCAAGAAGATGTCTGCGCAACAGAGCTCTGAACCAAGCCAGCCGAGCCTGTTTTGCGTTTTTGGCGTTTGGTATACATAAAGGTGCGGCAGGCTATAAAAAGTGGGCCAGGCCCCAAATACTAGTCTTTGAAAGATTAATTGATATATAAAAGTAATTAAGGGAAAAAAAAAAAGTGAACAAGAGATTGAACAAAAAAAAAGTGAACAAACATAATAAATTAAAAAAGTAAATAAACTATTTTAACAAACTCATTGAACAAGGATTTTAAGGTATCACACAGAGTGGCTTGAGTGGCAGTGCAGCGTGGCAGTGCAGTGAAAAATGTATTATTATCCATCAATGAGATCCAACATGAGTTCAGGAGCATGTATTGGCATGTTTCCGATGCAAGACTCCAGGGAGAAATACTTTGTGAATGGGATTAGTGCAGAAAATGGGTCTGCATCTACCAATACTTCACAGGATGCTTCTTCCTCTTCACAGCTTACTGGACAGCAGCTTGTACAGTTGCGCAACAGACAGATGATGAATACCTTTTGCGTAAAAAGAGGTAGAGACGATGAAGAGACCGAGCAAGACTATGCTGATATGAGCTCGAGTATGGAAATTGACATGAGCGACGAAAGCACTAATAATAGATTTGAAGTGCGTAAATCTATTAGTGATAGCAATATTTTAGCTTCTGATCAAATTAGCAGCAATAATAATGATAATTATAATGAAACTATTGAACAATCTTCTTCAAAAAGAGTGTTTTCTGGACATAAATCAACTAAAATTGAAAGTGAAGAATGGCCAGTATTTCATCATCCAAATGGTGGAACAATTCAATTTACTCCACATGGTAATGTTCGTACTTATTATGATGAATCACGTGGAACTGAAATAAGTGTTTTAGATAGAGGAGAATCGTTTTCTTCTTTTACTGGCTAGTGTGTGTATATTAGATGGGCCCGGCCGCGATATGCAGGGGCACGTGGTGAATGTCATGTGACGTATTTTGATAAATGTAGGTGGCGAACAGAGGGGGAGAGAAGAGGCGCGCGTAGACATGGAGGGGCCAAGTATTCGAGAGCAATGGAACAATTGGGCAGCTGATCGAGGTAATAATGGGGGTGCGAGTGGATGGGGTGATGCTAGTCAGGTGTTTGGTGGATGGAGAGATTCTATTACGGATAGTGCTAATTCATTATATCTGAGATTACCAATATATGAAAGAGAAGAGTCAACGCCTGAGCCACTGTGGTTTCAGCTTTCAAGATTTGAACGTATAATTGGGTTTGTTGCTTGTATTGGAGCAGCTACATTTTTCTTTGTTATGAGTTTTGTTTTGTTTCCAGTATTAGCTATTCAGCCAAGAAAGTTTGGACTTTTATGGTCACTTGGTTCATTACTTTTTGTAATTGCCTTTGCTGTATTAAATGGCCCAGTTGCATATTTAAATCATATGATCTCAAAAGATCGAATCTTGTTCTCATCATTCTTTTTGGTTACAGTTTTACTTACACTTTACTTTAGCGTGATTGTGAAGTCAACAGTTCTCACAATCTTGAGCGGATTTTTTGAAATAATCGCAGTTGCGTACTACACATTTAGTTACTTCCCTTTCGGCGCCCAGACTTTGAACTTCTTGACCTCCGCTGGCGGACGGCTGGTCGCGTCCATGGTGGGCCTATAGGCGCGCCGCGACCCCCGCGAGCAGGCCCGGAACACAGCGCCAGCGGTCCAGGACCACCTCACTGACACTGTGGACACCGCCTGGCGCTGCGACGCCCCGCACTCAGCGCTGTCGTCGTTTTCTGACACTCTAGATGTCTACACGTGATGTATAAAAATCTTCTGATTTGGGCACTGGGCGCGGAGAAATTGAATTACTCATTGGCTGGTTACCTGATTTTTACTGGTTTACTTATGTCTGAAGCATTTTTAACTCACCCAGTTCGGTCACTTATTCCTTTATTACCGGCTTCTTCAAGAAAATATTTACGTCATTATGCATTTATAATATCATTATTATCATGTCTTTTATCAGGTTCAATTATTCTCTATTCCCTTTGGACTCCATATTTTAGTGATTATTTAGGTTATTCACAGTTTCAAATTAATTTAATTGGTGGAATGTCATCAATTGGAATGTATTTACTTTTACCTATTATTGGTAATTTAGCTGATATTTATGGAACTGTTTTATTATCATTACTTGCAATTATTTGCTTTGTTCCAAGCTATTTATTATCATCACAAGTTTTTATTCAAAATGGTTCTTATATATTAATGGCAATTTGTTTTGGACTAATTGGTCTTGGCACTAGCAGTCTTTATTTTGCTAGTTTATTAACATGTGCTCATATGTTTCCAAATGCTAAAGGTTTAAGTATTAGTTTACCTGTTACCTGTTACGGATTAAGCTCTTTAGTACTATCAAGAATTGTGGAACAGTTTAATTGGTTTAGAAGATCTACTGGTGTGCTTGATGTACCAAAAGTGTTTCAGCTGTTTAGCGTACTTTACTTTATTGTTGGAATGCTAAGTTATAGTGCGTGTTGTGTTCTGGCTGCAGAAAAGGCAAAGGAATTTATAATTGATAGCTCTACTGATGAAAATCAAAGACTTTTAAATAACTCTGAACAAAATTATGAATCTGTTATTGAAGTAACTGAGGAAACTGAAGATCAAATAATTAATGAAATTGATTCTGCTAATATCCCATCTCATAAAGAACATTTACATCGTTTTTTACATGACCCTTCTGCTTATCTCTTTTTCATTGCATTCTTTCTTTGTATTGGTCCATTGGAAATGTATATTAATAATATGGGATCCCTTATAACTTTAATTAATAACAAACATGATACTCCTATTTCAATTCCTTCACAAGTATCTTGTCATGCATTATTCTCAACAGTAATTAGATTGGCTGTTGGTGCAGCTTCTGATTATTTTGCTAATTATGGTATTTCTCGTGTTTGGTTCTTATTAGTAACTATTTCTATAGGAGTTATTTCACAATTAATCATTTTATTATCATTATCAAATAACAGTATTCCATATTGGATAATTTCTGCACTTTCAGGATTAAGTTATGGAGGTATTTTTACACTTTATCCTTCCATTATGGCCACAGTTTGGGGCGTGGATATTCTAGGATCTACTTGGGGTTCATATATGGTTGCACCAGCAATATCATCTGTTGGCTTTGGTTTAATTTATGCATCTGCCTATGACAGTGGTAATCAAGGCTCAATTTCCATGGTGTTTTCACTCACAGCTGTGAGCATAGCTCTGGCCATAGTAGCTGTGGTTGCCGCCTGGACCTACTGGCGTCGCGATCCAGTAACAAACTGTTAACCAAAAATTGCATCATAATTCATTAACTTGTAAATTAAATGTATACCAGATTATTTATCTTTAAAAATACTTCCTGTAGGAACACTGCTGACCATCTAGGACGCTGTGGGAGGACACAGCATCGCCGCGACATCGCATGGCCTCACACAGTCACAGGCTAGTATCCAACGGCGCATAGCTTACCTGCATTCTTGCACAAAATATGCCTTTTAGTATCCCCCAGTCCAGATTTTGAGTTGACTAGATAGCATATATATACGCGCTTTTTATTGCGAATTACGCGTCCAGAACACCGCAGCCTCGACAGCCTCTCATCCAGCTAGCCCACCGGCTGTCAGACTGCCAACTATAAATAAAATAATAGACAAAAAACTTACTATAAACAATTTATGCATATATACTGCTTATATAATGTTTAAAGAAGGATTATGTTTTTGGATTTTATGTTTAATATTGAAAGGCTCTTAATTTTTGTTTAATCTGGGAATATGTAAGCCAATTACAGAAAAAACAGATTAATCTCGTAAAAAGTCAAGTACTTAAAGAATAGCCTGATTATTTTACAATATTAGCATCTGTCTGGCTACCTTTAGACAACCAGCAGATGACATGTCGTGCTGCTGTCTAGTTGTGACAGACAGTCTTTACCGCAACGCGTCTAGAAGTGTAGAGACGCGTTGTGTGATAAAGAGAAGCCACCATATTATGCCATGATAGCTTATTCACAAGAATTCTAGCATTAGTATACAAAAATGGATGGTTATCCTACTGTAAATTATGTTTATAGTCAACAATAGCCGTGAGTTACTTTTTTTAGTCTACAATATTTAGCAAGTATAGTATAATATAATATAGAAGTGCAAAGAGGCTAAAGACACAGAAAACGAATGAAGACGCGTTGAGGTCGTAGCCTCAAGTAATTACAGAATAGACCTCTATAGTATTTGGCTCGTAACCAATAGGGACTTCTTTTTATTGTTCCTTTACCATCAACTCTGCTTGCTAGCGACGATGGCTCCATGTGTATACTCTTTGTACACCATCCCATGTTGTAACACCAAAGTTATCCCTTGCAATATCTTTTAGGACATCATTTAAACAGGGACAAATTTTAATTTTTGTAATACGATGTAATGGTGATATAAAGTCAATAAGACACATTGATGATACAGGAGAAACAGGAGGTGATGGGATCCCATTATCATGATGACCAAATAATGCTAGACTTGATGGTTCACAGCAGGTAATCCATAAACTTGTAACATGAAGTCGTTGTTCTAAGAGTTTGGGCACTTGATTAAGTAAAAGAACTGCGTAGAATTTCGATGAGTTTGGATATGTTTTGAATCGAACTCCATCAATTGTACATGTATAACATTGAAGGCACTCATCAGCCCATGAAGCATTAGCATCAGACGATGTTACAAGGACAGCGTTCTCATAAAGTATAGCATTTAGTGCTGAACGTGTTGAGGCATAACGATCAATTGATCGTACTGCAGGGCCAATAGCTAACAGTATAGAATGAAGGGTTGGAAGGTCAAGGTGTTTTAACACCAAGGGTAGTACTGAGGTAGCGGGTGAATTAATATCAACAACTGGTATTATTTCAACTGAAGCTGTCAGTACTAGTGATTCTTTCTTTGTTGCGGATACTGTAAGAGCTGTCTTTAATGCATCAAGTCCATGATTTACTGTACATTGTGCTCGAACACCAGAATTAATAAACAGAGTTTGAATAGCATGTGGTCTTGAATTACCACCTTGATGTAATTTAGAGGCAGTGGTCATATGATCATCACTATCCTCTGACAACTGACTCCCTGGACCTTGCCTTACAGGCGAGGCCTTATCTTTGATACCAACAGGCAGCGGACCTATTAAGTGGCACAGGTTTACCCTGGGCGCTAATATATTTAAATCAACAAGCGATTGCTTGTTAGAGTTAGTGCTTGTATTTGTATTTGTACTTGTGTTTGTACTTGTACTTTTGTTAGCGTATTATCTTGTTACTTATCAGCTTATCAGTAGCTTAATTTGTCTTGCTAGTTTGTTGTTTGCTGCTTGCGCTTGTTTTTTTAACTTGTTAATGGTTGTTAGTATTATATTGTTGATTGTTAGTTCTAATTGTTATCTATTATTTGTTATTATTAGCAATGCTGCTTATTATTAGCTTCTGTTGGACGTGGTGGTCGAGTCCGTGGTCACCGCACAAACGCCGTAGTAATCAATCGCCTATATCAAACGCCCTCGCGTGAATTTTTTTTCTGTTCTGTTGCCCCCACATTAAGGATTGGCGACATTATATACCCAAATGCTCTATGACGTAATGACCCGGCATATACTAATCCGGCAAAATGGTACGCAGGGGTCAAGAGCACTTGCGAACCGACGCTGGGGCCTCTGACTGAGCAGGTCGCGAGGGACAGCAGCACTTGCAAATATACCAGAAAACTGATAAATGGGATGCTGCATACATCAGAGTACTCCTGTGCCCTCTGTGCCCCGTGGTTTTTGTGCGTGCGTAGAAGTATCTGGACAGTGCAGCACGTCGTGCGACACTGTGCGGTACAACCGCCTTACTATCTATATGTTAGGGCGTAACAAGAGATTCCAGATACGATCACATGCCACCTATTGATATAGGATATTAGCTAACAAAAGCAGTTATAGCAAGCACAGCAAGCACAGCAAGCACAGCAAGTACAGTAGATGCAGAAATGCTAGAGGCCGAGCCGAGGCCGCGTCCTCCGTCCAGACATTGTTTACTTTCAGATTGCTAGAAAGAATATCTCCCCACTTCGCTTTTAATTAACCCCACTGTTGTCAAGTCCTAATGCGCTTGCTAATTCCTCCTTGACAACCAAATGTCTCACTTCTCTCATTTCACCCCCTTTACTTCCAAGGGGGTGTCCCACCCCACTATCCCTCGAAGATTCCACCCCCGTTTTCCATTTCTCATTAAACCTCCCACTTAGACCTAAATATACCTTTCCAACTCGCTCATATTCTTCAATTAGCTCACGTGACAGGATAACTTGATCAGGAAGTTCACTACCTGCTGCTATTTTTTGCAAAAAATATCGAAATTCTTGTTGTTTTGAGGGATTACCTTCATAACCTAATTTACCATTAGTTAGTAAGAATCGGGCATCTGATACGCTAAGTTTTGATTTCAGAGTATTCACGCTGAATCTCTGACGTTTTAAAGAGCTTTGATTAGTAATAATTAGCTTTGAAGACTTAGAAATTGCACTTTTAGCTTTATCTTCTTTATCAGACTCTGATGAATCCTCTTCATCGCTAAGACCTGAAAATCTGTCGCGTTTGAATGATTTGAAGTCAAACTTGTTATCACGTGTGCTCCGGAAGGCCACAGGCTTGAATGTGGTCCTCTTGCGAAGACGTGGAGGCATGCCCGGTCTGCAGCCCCGGGCGCGCGCTTCAGCAACAGTGGCACGTGAAACACGAATTAAATCACGTGACACATTTTGTGGATTCCGAGGGCACGGCACGTGCCGGCGATGGGTATTTTCGCGTTCTTTTTGGGCGGACGCGTTCGCAGGCGGTATGGATTTGAGCACGCAGGCTACGCTGCAAGAGATTGGCGAGCGGCTTGATATGCTTGTGGGGAGTGCAGAAGACAGCGTGACAGACAACGTGACGACCAACGAGGGTGCTGAGAGTGTTGTGGAAGATGCTGAGGCGGGTGATGCTGGGGCAGGCGATGCTGAGGCTGGGCTAGGCGCTGGTATTGTGCCTGATGCGACCAATGCGATTAATACGGCGATGATTTCGCGGCATCAGCGGATGACCAAGTTGATAGCGCGGCGGCAGAATCGATTGGTGCGGCTCAACGAGGCTCTTTTGAGCGTCGGCGAGGGCGCGGAGGGTGTGGCGGAGGGCGTGAAGGAGGCTGCCACCAGTTCGTTAGCGGCGCTTAATGTCAGTGACGACGAGGACGAGGACGAGGATATGGGGGGCGTGTTGGCTGGCATCGGCGAAGAGGACGAGGCGGACGAGGGCGTGAGAGTTGGTCGTCGGGCCAGAGCGGTGGTGGACGACGAGGACGAGGACGAGGACGAGGGAGCAGCTGCTGTTCGGGAGGCGGCTAGCCAGAGGGCGCTGGATGGCGTAGTATCTGCGCAGGGGGCGATAGAGGATACGTTTGAGAGACCTGTGATGCCCGAGGCTGGCGCGGATACGGCGGCGGCGGTGGCGGCGGTGGCCGGGGAGACGGCTGTGGACGCCGGCGTGCTGAGTCGCGATGCGATGCTCATGAAGGAGTATGCGGAGGAGGAGGCTGTGCTTGCTGATCTTGAGGCGCGTCTTCGGGAGCCTACTATTGGTGATTCGCGGCGTGCGAAGGAGCTAATGGAGATTGCAGAGAAGACCCAAGAGCTCCTGGTTCGATACCGTGTAGCACCAGCGGTACGTAGTCGCGGGGAGATCACTAAGGCGCGGTTATTGCAAGAGTTTGAGGATCTTCCAGTGAAGGAGGATGCAGGGAAGCCAGCTGAAACAGTGGAGAATGTCCAAATAGAGGAAGACGAGACAGGCGCTGACGTGCTTCCTGTTTCGCTGGCGAGCGTAGCGACGGCCGCAGCTGTTGGTGCGCCGCTAGCACGGTATGCCGAGGCGTTGCAGGACTCTGGTCCGCGGGTGGTGCTCGATAGCGATAGTGAGAGCGACGCGGACGAGGAGGTTGAGAAGGCGCGGATGTTGCGCTTGCGAGTCAAGTACGCGCGGCGTGCGGCTGCGCGGGCTGCTAGTGGCGGTCGTGGTGGTCGTGGAGGCAAGAATATGGGGGTACGCGAGTTGGCTGCTGAGATGATGCTGCGTCACCGAGTGAAGGCTGCGAAGCGCCGGGCGGAGGAGGAGGAGGCTGATGGTGCCGATGCCATGAAGGAGGAGGGGGCTGTGGATGTGAGTCGTTTGGTGGAGGATACGATGGCTTACGAGATGATGAAGGCTGAGAAGGCTAGAACAGAGCATGTCGATGAGACGCAAATGAGCAGCGAGGGAGAGGAAGCTTACAGCGATGCTGATGCTGATGCTGACGCCAATTCCGATGATGAGAGCGATGAGGATAGCGACGCGGAGGCAGTGGATCCTGATGGAGTGAACAATGCTGCTGCTGCTGCTGCTGCTGCTGGGGAGGAAGAGGTGGAGACGGAGGCTGTGACGCAGGTCGGATACAGCCTGGCGATTATGATGGGGGCTGATGCCGAAACAGAGGCTGAAGCTGAGGCCGTGATTGTGCGGTCTAAGCGGCGTGCTGCGGTTGCCGACGAGGAGGATGAGGATGAGGTTGCTGCAGAGGCCGGAGCAGAGGCTGGGACAGAAGCTTTAACGGGAATTGACGTATCGCCAGATACTATTGTTGACAGCAAAGTGGCTAGTGGTGATAGCGTGGCCTTGGGTGCTACTGTTGGTACCGCAGAAGAGGCAGAGGATGCCGATTTCGATTTTGGAGGCGGAGGATTGACGCAGCGAGTGCGTGGGATCTTTGGTGGCCTGATAGATGACGTTGCGATGGGAGACTCTACGCCTGTGGCCGAGGAGAGCACGCAGGCTGCATTGGCGCGACTTAGAGCGGTGGATCGTGCTGGTGGAGTGGATGCGGGTGCCGACGATAGTGTTGTGCGGGCTAGTCCGACCCAGACCCAGACAGGTACTGCATTAGCTGGCGAGGCGCTGATGGTAGCGGGATTTGATTTCGCGACTGAAGCAGTGGAGGCCGAGCCAGATGCCGAGGTGGATGCCGAGGATGCGGCTACGATGGCAGATGGCGATGCAGTGTTACGGGATGTATTGGGCACTGCAGAAGATGCACTCGGAACAAAGGAGGATGTGCTGGAATCTGCGGAGGATGTGCGGCCGCGCCGGTTGAAGCGACGCAGAGAGATTGAGAAGAAACCGCTGGGCAGCGATAGTGAGAGTGAGAGTGAAGAAGAGGCTGGTGAGGAGGAAATCGCTGCTGCTGCGCGGAAGGCGATGGCGGCTCGCCGGGCTGCTGATGCTGCGGCGAAGGCTCTGGAGGATGCGATGCGGCGTGCTGCGATGGTCGATGGTGAGGCTGAAGAGTCCGAGGATGAGTGGGCAGGTGTTGGCGGAGAGAGAGAGATTGGTGATGATGCAGATAGTGAAGATGAGCGAATGATCGATGATGTGACTAAGGTTGGAGCTGCAGGAGAGGCGCGGTTACGGCAGATTGTACGTGATGAGGAAGTAGCTGAGGACGCAGCAATGGTGGAGCGGATCCAACGTGATATGGCAGAGGGTCGATTAGGGCGTCGTGCGGAATATTTAGAGATCGAAGGTGATAGTGCTGCCGATGAGTTGGAGCGCCGTAAGTTTTTACGTATGCGGCGTGACCGTCAAAGACAACAGTTAATGGGAGTGGCTACAGTTGCGGAATTAGGAGGTAACAAACGTACTAGAGCATTTTTTGAGTCAATTGTTGGTGCTGAAAGTGGTATCAGTAGTACAGTAAATGTAATTGGAGGGGATCATGAGACTGGTGGTGTTTTAGATGCTGAAATGGTACGGAGTAAGTTATCATTCTTAGAAGATATTCCAACTGATGAAGGAAAACCTGACATCACTCAGGAAGGTTTGGAGGATGCTGGAAGTGGTAGTGATGATGAAATGGCGCGGTTAAAGGATAGTTGTGATTTCTTAGATACTAGCGATGTATTAGGCGATAATAGCTCTGTATCATCTTCTACAGCTTCTACAACAGCTTCTCGCAGTGAATCTCGTAATTCACTAATGCAAAGATATCGTACATTTCGTGAACAAAGTCGCAGCGATGTCAGTGAAGGCCGAGCTTCTAAAGTAACAGTACGCCAGGGTTTTAGAGCAATTGGTGGTAAGACAGCATCAGTAACATACCTTCAACTGCGCTCATTTATTAGAGAAAAAGGAAGAGGAAAATAGCATTAATACACAGTTGTTTAAAAACTCTTGTAAATGGAATGAGGCCGTGGTGATGCCGTGAGACTATTTAATGGGATTGGTCGCGGTGCGTGGGTGTTCTATTTATGTCCCATATCCCATGGTAATGTAGAGATGTTATTGAATATTGACGCATTTTTGAGTGCATATGCGTACCGGTACCGCCCGCACTCTCCGGGTGCGTGGTTTTTGCGTGGATAAGCAATCGGAACGGTGTTTGGATGTGAAAATTTTGACATATGTTTGGGTGTTTCAAATTTTATTTACTTTTTATGCAGTATGTTTGGGTGTTTCAAACTATTTGTTTACTTTTTATGCAGCCTTGTGTGGGTGCTTTAAAGTTAATTTTTAATAGTGTAAGGGTGTCAATGCTTAGATGATAGAATGGTAGATCAATATACAAGGAGTAATTCAAAAGTAAAAGGTAATTAATAGAGAAAAGATTAATGTCAATGAGGAATTGTGTAATATAACAGTTTTTGGTTTATTTTTAGGATTACTGATGCAGATATCTTCTAATTATAACTATTTCGAGGCTGTGTTCACTAGTACGAAAGTGCAATGGATTTATTAATGCTATTAATAAAGTTCTGAGACCTGAGCAAATACCTCGCAATACTTTTCAAGGATTCTATAAATGTATACTAAGTATTAATCATGGATTAGTATAATGAGGTGTCTGGGTGTTTGTGATTTAGATGATGTGCGGTGTGGGTGTGTCAACAGTTTAAGTAAGATTATTAGTTCTAAGTAAGCCAATATGAGCGAAATTTGAGTATTTTTCATATATAAACGAGAGTGAAATTGTGTAACACAGCTGAAATCTTGGAAATAGCTGCATTATAAGACCATGAGACCGCGCAGCGTCCTCTAAAGCCTCTCATGTACTATATACACTTGATTCTTGGGGGAAAATGGGGAGATATTGCATAATAGAAGTCAAGACATAATAAGATTGATTATTACATGCTATAACTTTGATTTGGAGCTATGGTTGAGCCATTTGTAGGCCGGTAGTATCTTAAAGGACCCCAAGACACTCTAATAATCTCCACAGAATCACATTAAACTCAAAACAGCTGGAAATGCAGAAAGTCAGGTTAGAGATAATACCATAAAAGAACTTTATATCGCACAATTGAAAGCTGATGTCCCAAAATAGACTTATCTTCAGTGATGCGGTGTACGGGTGTACAGGGTGTACAGGGTCTACCCTGAGCAAACTATGGAGCATTAAGTACTTAATACGTATTAAACTGCAAAGCTAATTTGCAGGGGGGCCGGGAGGGATACCAATTAGCTGGAGGAGGTAGCAGGAGCAGCGCAGGACGGGACAGAGACGTCCACGGTGGCTGTAGCACGACCTCAGGGCCGTTAGAGGCCGTGATATTGGTCAGCAGACGATAGTATGGGGTGCAATGCGGACTTGGAGTTATTCATAAGTACCAAGCAGGTTAGAAGTACCGGCACTGAGAAAGTTTATGTTAGTAGAGACCGGTTTGGAAGGTGTTTGAGGTCGCGACGTCTTGTGACCTTAAAACGTATAAAACGTATAAAATTGAGCGGGAATTTTAAAAGGAGTATATTTATAGTTTCATAGCTCATCAGGGATTATGTCTTAAAACTATTAATATACAGTAACATCCCTCAGATCTTTCTGGTAAACCACGGCCTCCTATGTTACCCGATCTGTCAATAACCGGGTATTGACATTTCCGGTCCGGGAACTCCAGGTATACGGAGGATTGATCCGGGATGCATTAAAGTGCAGATTGCTACTGCAGGCAAGTATCAAAAGCGCAAGCATTGATTTGGGGCAATCTAATTAACAGGTAATTTTAGACACAAAAAGAGCTATAAAATGTAGCATTAATCCGCATGGACTGATAATAATAATGTTAGAAGCTTTTGCGGATTGCTTACGGCTTCCCAAACTGACGTTGTCGCCTTGCGGCGTGTCTAAGCGGCTCATTCAACGGTTTCCAGCCTCCAAATGAAAAACGCGCGGACCGGCCGCAAGTTGCATAATTCTTAGCATTGCGGTGTTTACACCAATGTATACCTTTATATATATATATAGGTAGTTATCTGCTCTTGTATAATAAACGTTAGATAATCAATATGGTACAGCCGTATAACAATGATAAAGCCGCTGCCGCCGGCGGCGCCGGTCTTGAACCAGCAACAAAAGTTGAAAGTGATGATTTACAGAGTATTGATGGAGGAGCAGTACCAGAGCCATATATACCAGAAGATAATGAAGATGCTCAAAGTGCGTTATCAAGATTCGCATCTCGTGGTTCTAGTGGCGGTGGAGCTGCTCGTTTAGTTCGTACTGAAACAGCAAAATCTTTAAGAGATGCTGGTCTTTCATCAGCTCCTGGTGTTCCAGATATTAATGCACCACAAGGTGTTGATAATCCAATTTTTCCAGAAGAATATACATTGGAAACTGAAACTGGTTTAGTTCCAGTTTCATCTCTTCATGGAATGGGACGTACAATGAGTCTTCGAATGCTGAGGACGCGTACTCGGCAGCATGCTGAAAAAGAAAAAGAAGAAGAAGAAGATGAAACATCTGATTTGGACCCATCTATTGAATTTGTTACATTTGTAACTGGTGATCCAGAAAATCCTCATAATTGGTCAAATTTTAAAAGATGGCTTTATACTTTAGTACTTTCAATTGTGGTAATTGCTGTCGCTTTTGGATCTGCTTGTACAACAGGTGGTTTAGTTCTTATTAATGAACAATATCATGTATCAACTGAAGTTTCAACTCTTACAGTATCTTTAATGGTATTTGGTTTCTCAGTTGGTCCTTTAATTTGGGCTCCTCTTTCTGAACAAATTGGTAGACGTCCAGTATATTTTGTTTCTTTATTACTTTATACTGTTATGCAAATCCCATGCGCTTTATCACCAAACATTGGTGGTCTTTTAGCTGCTCGTTTCGTTTGTGGTGTTTGCGCTTCTTCTGGTTTAACTTTGGTTGGTGGTTCTATCGCTGATATGTTCCCTCAAGAAACTAGAGGTTTAGGTATTTCGTTCTTCGCTTTCTGTCCTTATTCTGGTCCTGTTTTTGGTCCTTTAATTAGTGGTTGGATTAATTCAGGAACTGTTGGAAGAGAACTTCAGTGGCGTTTCCGTCTTCTTTTCTGGATTAATATGGTATTTGCTGGTATAACTTGGATCGCTGCATCTCTTGTTCCAGAAACTTATGCTCCAGTTATCCTTAAAAGAAAAGCTGCTAAACTTAGAAAAGAAACAGGTAATTCAAAAATTATGACTGAACAAGAAGCAAGAGGTTTATCATTATCTCAAATTATTCAAAATTGTCTTTTACGTCCACTTTATTTTGTTATTTCAGAACCAGTATTAGATCTTATGTGTTTCTATGTTTGTCTTATTTATGCTTTACTTTATGCATTCTTTTTCGCTTATCCTGTCATTTTCTCAGAACTTTACGGTTATAATGATGGTATAATCGGATTAATGTTTATTGCTATTCTTATAGGTGCGCTTTTTGCGTTGGCAACAACTCCTCTTGTCGAAAAAGCTTATATTAAAATGGCTCATCGTCGTACACCAACACCAGAAGATCGTCTTATTGGTGCAATGATCGGTTCTCCTTTCCCAGCAATCGCATTATTTATTCTTGGTGCTACATCTCATAAAGGTATTATATGGGTAGGTCCATGCTCATCTGGTTTAGCTTTCGGTTATGGTATGGTCCTTATCTATTACTCTATTAACAACTACATTATTGATACTTATGCTCTTTATTCTGCCTCAGCATTAGCTACTAAAGTTTTCCTTAGATCTGCTGGTGGTGGTGCATTCCCATTATTCACAACTCAGATGTACCATAAGCTTGGACTTATGTGGGCGTCTTTCCTTCTCGCCTTCATTTCTCTTGCTATGGTAGCAATTCCATTTACCTTTTACCGTTACGGTGCCACCCTACGCGCAAAACTTTGTCGCGAAAACTACGCTGTCGAGTGAGTACTCGGCCACTATTTATACATGCCCTAATAATTGCACTATTATATACCTCTGCTGTAGAAGCACGCAACAAGACGTTCGCCCCCCTGAGTGTGCTCACTCGCATACAAGCGCTGTCTGCTCCCTGAACAGGACCCTAGCGAAACCTAAGCGAAACCTTAGCAGTACCACGGCCTCGCTAAGCCCCAGTCCCCAGCTACGTCGCAAGCCACGGCGTCGCAGCACCAAACCGCGCCAAACCGCGCCATATACAGCGCCGCAAGCTCCGTACACGCCACATACACTCACAGCAGCCCGCACAGCACCCGGCCCTGCGACAGGCCGCCCCCGCGCGCCTCCCTGCCCTGGTATTGCTCCTATACACATTATGAGCCCGGACATACCGAACCTGCAGCGATATGGCGAGTCTGCGGCGGCGGACTTCCCGACATTGGGGCTTGTTTGAAATGCTATAAATAGGGGTCGCCCCCCAGATCTTTTTGCCGGGGACAGCGCTGTGCCTCTGCCTTTGGCGGCGGTCCAAGTGGCTCTGGACACTTCGGCTGGGCGCTTACTCATATAAACTGGCCTTCCAGATGGTAGCCAGCCAGAGGCAGCGACCAGCCAGAGGCAGCGACCAGCCAGAGGCAGCGACCAGCCAGAGGCAGCGACCAGCCAGAGGCAGCGACCAGCCAGAGGCAGCGACCAGCCAGAGGCAGCGACCAGCCAGAGGCAGCGACCAGCCAGAGGCAGCGACCAGCCAGAGGCAGCGACCAGCCAGAGGCAGCGACCAGCCAGAAGCAGGGACCAGCCAGAGGCAGCGACCAGCCAGCGGGATGATAGCCCGCAAGAAGGGCGATGGCGCGCCGGTGGGGCGGATGACAGCTGCTAGGGCGGCGAGCTGGGGCAAAGTTGCATGGTATCAGAGGCGTTTCAATGGAGCAGACCCCCGAGAAATATCCCGATGGAGCTCGCAGACGCGCGGCACTCATGCTGCCCACGTTCGATGGCAATGTCCATGGGTTCTACACTTACACTGAAAATCATTTATTGACATACACTGTGGGACGCGGCCGCGGCCGTAGCCCACTAGATAATGTTCTTTTGAATTAAATACTCCCCAATAAGTATACCTGCACCGGCAGCACCAATGATAGTGTTGTGCGATAACACCACCATCTTTATGTCCAAGAGCGGGTCCTCTCTGACTCTACCGACGGTAACAGCGTAACCGTTACCTCTGTTACGGTCTAAACGAGGTTGTGGACGGTCATCAGCATCTAAAACAACAACAGAGTGTTCTGGAGCTGAAGGACATCCAACTTTATAAGCATCTGGAACATATTCTCTAAGACATTGTTTAACAGCATCAATTGATGGAGCTGGTCTATTAGCAAATTCTAAACTAACAAGTTCAGTGTGACCATCGCTGACAGGTACTCTTGTACATTGAGCTGATACAACAAGTTCTTCATCACTGAGAACATCGAATCCATCTCCAAGTTTATTAACACCACCTAAGATCTTCTTTGCTTCCCACTCGATCTTTTCCTCCTCTCCACTGATAAATGGTACGATATTATCTAACATATCAATAGACAGAACACCAGGACTGAAACCAGCACCTGAAATAGCTTGAAGGGTGCTCACATTAATCTTACTGATTGGTCCGAACTTGTCAACTAATGGACGCAATGGCGCAACCAATCCGGCAGTTGAACAATTAGAGATACAAATGATGAAACCAGGACGACTTAAATTCTTAGCTTTAGCGTCAATAACTCTCTTTTCAACAATATCAATATGATTAGTATTAACAATTGGAACAATTAATGGAACATCTGCTTGTCTTCTATAATTCTTAGCATTAGAAACAACAGCTAAACCAGCCTCTGATAATTGTTTCTCAATAGGTCCAGCAACATCAGCATCTAATCCACTAAAGACAACATCACAGTCACTAAATGCCTCTAAAGTACATTCGTCAACAATCTTATCCTTAACAACCTCTGGCATCAAATCAACCTGTTTCCAAGTAACAGCGTCTTCATATTTACGTCCAGCACTACGGGAAGAAGCACCCAATCTGTGGATCTCTAACTGAGGATGGTCAGCAAGAAGAAGTATAAACCGCTGACCAACACTTCCAGTGGCCCCTAAAACTCCAGCTTTCTTTTTGCCGCCGCTCATGTTGGCCCGCCCTCTCCAAACTCATCTGACTCATACACTACATGTCACGTGAAACACGTGACATAGAATCTGCGCGGCATCTGCGCGACATCTGTGCGGCCTCGTGGTGCCCTGCTCCGCAAGGGATTTCTCCAGACGCGACAGCAGGCTGCAAAGACCGCACGGGGGCGGCCGCCACCGGGGCGCCCTCGCCGCCCGCCGCGCATCCGCACTCAGTCCGCACGGCGTCACGGGAAACACGTGAGCGGCACGTGCGTGTTTTGATATAATCTGTGGCGGCCCTTAGTTGGGGGGTATGAGCTCTTCAGACTTTCTTACGAAGGGCATTGATCTCATACGGGAGGCCGTAGAAGCTGATCTGGCGACCAAGTATGAGGAGGCTTATAAATTATACTATAATGGTCTTGACTACCTAATGTTGGCTCTCAAGTATGAGAAGAACGCGAAAACCAAGGAGATTCTTAGGGGTAAATTAACTGAGTATTTGAGCAGAGCAGAGAAGTTAAAAGAGCATTTAGATAAGGAGACTGCTAGCTCGAATGGAGGTAGCTCTGGAGGCGCGAATGGGGGCACTGGTGGCGGTTCTGGAGGTGCTGGAGGTGCTGAAGCAATGGGTGGCGATGATGATAATGAGACTAAGAAACTTAAGAATGCTCTTGCTGGATCTATTCTTAGTGAGAAACCAAATGTTAAATGGGAAGATGTTGCTGGTTTAGAGCCAGCTAAGGAATCACTTAAAGAAGCTGTAATATTACCTGTACGGTTTCCACATTTATTTACTGGTAAGCGTAAACCTATTACTGGTATTCTTTTATTTGGGCCACCAGGTACAGGTAAATCATTTTTAGCTAAAGCTGTTGCAACTGAAGCAAATTCTACATTTTTTTCTGTTTCATCATCTGATTTAGTATCTAAATGGATGGGTGAAAGTGAGCGTTTAGTTAAGCAACTTTTTAAGATGGCAAGAGAGAACAAACCGTCTATTATTTTTATTGATGAAGTTGATGCTTTATGTGGACCAAGAGGTGAGGGTGAATCTGAAGCTTCACGACGGATTAAGACTGAGTTATTGGTTCAAATGAATGGTGTTGGTAATGATTCTTCCGGGGTGTTAGTATTGGGAGCTACAAATATACCGTGGCAATTAGATGCTGCTATTAGACGTCGTTTTGAGAAGCGGATTTACATTGGGTTACCTGATATTCAGGCGCGGGTGCGCATGTTTGAGTTGAATGTTGGATCTACTCCGTGCTCGTTAAGCAAAGGCGATTATAAAGTATTAGCAGAAATGACTGACGGATACTCTGGTTCTGATATTTCTGTGATTGTTCGTGATGCGTTGATGGAACCAATCCGTAAGATTCAATCAGCAACACATTTCCACCAGGTGACTGTGGATGGCGTGGTAAAGTATACACCATGCTCGCCAGGCAGCGCTGGTGCAGAGGAGAAGAGCTGGATGGATATTGGCGCGGATGAGTTGAAGGAGCCGGACTTGACTCTTAAGGATTTCTTAAAGGCCGTCAAGACCGCAAGACCAACTGTTAATAAGGATGATTTGGATAAACAAGACCAATTTACGAAAGATTTCGGTCAGGAGGGAAACTAGAGCGCGAGAAACGGTCTTTCGCCTGGACGGGACGACGACCAGGACTTGCTGACAAGGAGCCGTCTCTATTTGAACCAACAGTACGATGTCTACATGCTGCGGAAGGTCCGGTTCGCTCGGCCATACCGTTCCTCTTCGACGTCCAGAGGTCGGTACGACGGGGCGTGCTCTTCTGGCCATGTGCTGTTCGCAATTTGAACATATATTGCAACGGCCGCAGCCATACTCGCGAAAATTCGCTGCAGATACTGTGATATGCACATCCTACAGAGAAGCAGGAACGATAACCGAGCTGTTGAGCAACGACCATGGCCTCCGTTGGTTCTTGGAAACAGCTACCAGGACCGCTACGTATTGTATTAAAGCATTATTATCTAACTGTAGAAACGTAGCGTACGCTGTGAGGGAGTCAAGGAGGAAACCCTGTTGCCAACGGTGCCGGAGGCTGGGTGCGAGGTCGCGGCCTCGTGGTGTTGCTACAGCTGCAAATATTAAACATTAATTAGACATTACTATGACCGCGGCCAACGGTATGCGGCTGTGTTGAGTAGTTACACATGTTGCACCGCAAGCTGCTTCTCAGCGAAGTCCTGGTTGCGGTAGCGTTTTCTGTCCTTGGCCAATTGGACAGATTTTTTGACGTTGAATCCGTCAGCGAGGATCTTTTGAGTTTCTTCTAACTCTAATCCTGATAATTCTGGGAACATAAAGTATACTAAAACCCATGAAAGTGCTATTAAACCTCCAAAAAAGGCAAAAGTACCAGTTGGTGTAATATTCTTCATCATTGTAAGAAAGGTTGATGCAATAATAAGAGAACCACCCCAATTAACACCAGTACAATAAGCACAACCAACACCACGAACTGATTGAGGGAAAAGTTCAGATTGTTGCCATGGTACATTACCAAGACCAACAGCATATGATGCAGCAAATACTATCATAACAACGATTACAACAATACCCCATCCTGATATACCATTACCGTCAATAATTGCATCATTACCGGAGAACAGAACATCGAGGAAATGAAATGAAACAGCACAAACAATAAGAGCCGCAACTAATACTGGCATTGAGAATAATAGCATGCGACGACGACCAACTTTATCAATAATGAATAAAGCTATTACTGTAAATACGAAATTCGTACCAGCAATTATAATTGACACTGCTGTAGCATTCTTAAATCCCACCATTTGGAAAATCGTAGCACTAAAATACATTAAAGAATTCCATGATGAAAATTGCTGCATACCCTGTAATCCGCAGGATATTAAAAGAGCTCTAAAGTTTGAAGGAACGGTGTGAATTTCTTTTGTGGCATTCCAAATCTTTTTAACAAAGTTATCACCTGGAACAGCACTATTGATACGAACAAGTTCGGTAATTTTAGCATCAATAAGAGCTTCGTCCACTGATGGGTAAATCTTTGAAAGGACGCGCTTTGCGGCCTCGATATTACCTCTCATTAGGTAGTATCTAGGGGTATCTGGGAGGAAGAAAAATGAGATCATTTGTAACGCAGGAGGAATAATACTAAGTCCAACAAGGATTCTCCAACCGTCGTGGACGTGGTGTAAACCGGCACCAATAGCATATGCGATGAGCTGACCACCAGTAATGCACAACACATTAATCACCACCAATCTTCCTCTGAGGTTGGAAGGTGCCATCTCTGAGATAAAGAGAGGCGCAGTGAGCGATCCAATACCGACACCGATACCCATAATGAATCTGCCGCCCATCATTGTACCAACAGAGTGCGCACCGGTCTGCATCCCGCTACCTATTATAAACAATACGTTAGAGATCATAATAGCTGGTCTACGACCAATGACATCAACAAATGTACCCGCAAATATAGCTCCGATAAGAGCCCCAAGTGACGTGGCTGACGTAATTAATTCTTTTTTACCATATGTTAATTGTTTACCATCCAAGTCTTCACCAATAGCAACTAGAGCTGAAGATATATATCCCGTATCGTAACCAAATAGAAAGCCTGATATAGATGCAACGAACGTAAGTACTATAATGAGTAATGTTGGTTTAGAGTTACTAAATGTGAGCATAATCAGAGAATTATCTGGAACAACAGCAACAGGTTCAGGTAACGAACTCTCTGTGCTATTAACATTATCAACATCAAGCTTTTCGGCCTGTATCTTCTCACTTGACATATTGAATAGTAACAACGATTAAACAAGGCAAATATTTGATTTTAATAAGTAAACAAGGGAAAACAAGTTAAATTTAAAAGACAAGTAAAATGATAAAGTTGATAATGTTTTATCTAATATGCCTGGATATTGGCTCCTTTATAGCCAAAACTGGCGCACGCGAGTAAATGCACTTTAATGCAACTTTCGGATAACAGAAAATGCTAGAAAATGCCCCGCTTAATAACTGATAATTAATTTATTTATTAATATATATTTCAAGTTATAAATTAAAAAATCTCATCTTTCTAATCAAGTTTTTAGCTACATTTTAAACCCTACTATACTATAGTTCATGTTTAACCTCTCACATACTCGGAAAATTCTTCTGGACTTGCCAAAAGGAGCAACGGTATCGTGTCTTTTCCGAACCATTGCCCGTTTGGGACGGCCGGGTAAATATGCGGTGAGCGGTGGTCGCGGAGCGGGCAGCAGGGCGGGCAGCGGGGCGGGCGCGACGCTAGCGGGGGCTGCGGGCGGGATCCGGCGGGCTATGTGGGGGCGGCGATCATCGACGCCGGGC
>JAJLYT010000094.1:0-27986 GCA_030571755.1 Saccharomycopsis olivae (nom. inval.) | reverse complement strand
CACACACACACACACACACACACACACACACACACACACACACACACACACACACACACACACACACACACACACACACACACACACAGCCTGCGCTGCTGCTGATGCCCTTTATCTTCGTTGCTACCCGCACTGCACTTTCCTCCCTGCTATCCGCACTGCACTCCCCTTTCATCTGTTAAGTGCCCTGCTATCCGCACCTCATGTTCCTTCCACTGACCTCCAGTCACATGCTCTTAGTCGTGTTATGTGCCCGTACTGCTTTCATGCTATCCGCACACGGGTTCTGAGCCCTGACATCTCATCACATGGTTTACCTGCGGTTCTGTGCCCGTGTGCTTGCTGCTCTTTGCTATCCGCACATCGTTCTGTGTCCCAACCTTCGTGCCCCATCCTCCGTCCCTCCATCCTCCGTCCCTGCTCGTCTACTGTTATGTGCCCAGCGCTTTCCTGCCTATCTCTTCCCAACATCTTTCGCCAATCCACAATCCGCACAAATCTCACTTTTTTTTTGCTTTTTTCGTATTACCGTCATTAATATTCCTCTGTTCACTCATTTATTTCAATTATCACTGCATTCAATCTTTTACTAGTTAAATCTATCAGACAATAATGTCACTAGTATCGTAAATCTCCGGAATCAATTGAGGTTTTGTACATCTCTGGTAATGATCTGTTGGGTTTGCTCTGCTTTGGGTGAAGAATTGTTATGCGAGTTAGACATAATGATTACAGTAAGTTGAGTTGCAGTTTCGTATTGGTCCTATGTTAGCACACAGATAGTTGATTGTTCGTTCTCTTTCTAGTCTGTGACTTTATCATCTATTTATACAGTTATGTTATTACGCCGTTTGCCACACATTAGGATAGTAGAACGGTATTGGGATCACTCGTGATATCGTTACGGCCTCTCTGCATAACATGCATAGAGTACTGTTCCAACATGATCTTCCACAATTAGACTTGTCATTACCTAATCTAACTGAACTTCATTCAAGTGAAAACAAAATACTCTCCGTTTCTTTGAAGGCTCCTAAATTACAATATTGTACCCTAAATGAAAATAAACTAAAGGAGATCCCCGATCTTTATTGTCCATTATTAATACATTTGAATGTTAGTGATAATAATATTAAAACTTTCATCAATGCCACCCATCTATTTTTCTCACTCATGGGTTATGAATACAATACTATCAAACTAAATCAACTATCACTTGACTTTGCACTACTCATATTAGAAATCCATCTTGATTGCAGGTACAGCCTTTTAATACGGCAAGTAAGCAAAATAACTATTTGCATCGCCCTGCTTGAAGAAATCCCAAATTGATAGGATAATATTGCTTTTTGCAAATACTAAAATCCTCTCTGAACTATTATTAGCTATTATTCTACATGATTTAAGATCAAATATATTTCAATACCCAGTTTAATAGTAAACAATGCTAATGCCGAGATGATATGCTTCTAAATAATAATGTAATATGGAAAAATGCAAACCATGTTAATGAACTGATGTGGAGTTAAGACTAATAGAAAACACTTCCTGAGCGACCCTTTTATACGATGGTATGCTAAGTAAATGCAGAGCCATATTTGGTGGCTTAGCAAAACGAAAAGCATTCGCTGTTTCAATAAGACTTGCTCCAGTTTAAACAACTCTAAATATTTCAGTAATTGAGCCAACTATCCCCAATATAACGTCCAGTGGACTCAAATTACCTGTAATTGCCCAGGTCGCCAAAGAGTCAGCTACTCCAAGAATACTTCCTGTGACAATAGAAGCAATGGGCCCTAAAAACATAGAACCAACGCCTATTATGGAAAATATAATTTTTAAAATCATTAATCTACGCTCCTCTGCCTCAATGTGTCTAATTTCTCTTCCCTGAGCATCAATGGCCATTGCATTTTCGGCAACTGAAGTCATTGTGAAAACAGGAGTTAAGACATCTAAGAGGTCCACTGGAGAGGATTTCCCCAAATTTGCTCTAAATGTAGCTAATAGGTCTGCCAAAGAAGTAACATTTTCTAAGGAAATATTGCTCATTGGGTTTGGAAAGATATCATAGGCATTTGGATAAGTAATATTTTTTACCAGAGCTTTGCATTCGCCGTAAATATTAAATTTAATCTTGCTTGTTGTGTTCTGCGTTAATGCTTCAGATGTTATGTTAAGTTTATAATAAGATGAAAGACTTGACACTGCCCCATCCATTTGATCGTCTCCAATATAAATATCAGCATACTCTGCTATTGGACATCTAAAACCGATGCCTTGGTTAACCAGCATCGTAATACAGTCATAAAAGTGCAGGATATTCCTACCGCATGTGTAGTACTGCAGACCATTTGTTTTTGGATTTTGGAACCAATCAGCATAACCATTAGTAATACTTTTCTGTATATTCTGAGCAAAAGTCAAATAGTTACTACTAAATTGATCTGTATTCTCGATCAAATAGGTTAAATTTTTTAATGCGGCGTCTCCTAGATTAAGAACATAGTTCACAGAAGCCGCGTATTTACATCCATATGGGGCTGTGCTGATATCCTTTGGAGTTTCTGCCTTAATATCAATGCCGCAGTTATAAACATCAATGTAGGCATCATCATCTTCGACAGATCCCAGATGCACGTTTCCAATAATCGTACTAGTGATTCCTGCTTCTCTAATGGATGAAATCAGTGACAGGGCTTTGGCATGTGAAACGGAAGCTCTTGATACTGATTTAGACGACTTAGCAGCCGATTTTGATGACAGCACAGAAGCTTTGGCCACTGACTTGGAAGAAGCTTGTGAGGCTTTGGCCACTGACTTGGAGGAAGCTTTTGAGGCTTTGGCCACTGACTTGGAGGAAGCTTTTGAGGCTTTGGATGCTGATTGAACAGCGGACTCAGAGGCCTTGGAAGCCGACTTTGATGCACTTGCAGCTGATTTAGAAGACAGCACTGAGGCCCTTGACAATGATTGACTGATTTCTTTTGGTGAAGCTGATAATATTTGTTGTGCATCATTTGGCATACCTGATCTTCGCAGTATAGTGATTGTTTCACCTGCTACAACAACCCAGATCATAAAAAATATATAGAAAACCATAACTTCAAAGGGGTGTGATCTTCCTGATGGCAGAATATATATACCATGAGAGGTACTCATATTCATTACGCACTGAAGTATCATATTATGCATGAGATTAGCGTGAAACATTCCCCGTCAATTTTGCTAATTATGGCAGTTCAAAGTGTTTCAAAGTGAAAGGGACAAAATATGGAACAATACACAATGCGTCACAGACTATGCATAAATCTTATAAATATCGCTCAAAAAGAACAATAATGACGTCTGACAGCTTATGTTTCAATATCCATAATTTCCGATCTTACTGCACCCTTTGAAAATCAGATGTTATTCCGCGGAACTTTTTCTCCACCTGCAGCTTTATCCAAAGAAGTGTTCCAGTCGGCACGCCTTCAACACCTAATTAATTGTTTGGGAAGTTAAATCCCGTCGAAATGAATGAGCTAAATATTGTCTTAACAATTACTTTAAAGAATTTGCGCTCTAAATTGCGCATATCAGTGTATACTCTTTTTCCTTGGCTAATACTCCCAATACTTCCATACTGACTGACCGAGTCATCTTTATCGTATTGGGTCATTATTATTACTCCTACACACTCGCTGACTTCCTACATATATTCCAAAACAAAAATATCAATTTCGCATTGATATTATAAAGATTATGCTTCAGATTATCTCACTAAAAGTCTAGTATGGAAATATGGCAGTATAACAAAGCACCAGATCAGAATAGAATCTTGAGGAGCCATATTCCAAATATGCATTGTTCTGTACTACTCATATTTGTTGAGACAAAGGATTTGATGTAGTATTGGTATTCATGTTCGCTGTTATACAATTGATTGGTTAAGTCCTATGGCTTCGTTTCAGCTCTTTCTGCAAAACGACTAGCTAATGCATTGTTTTATTAATCGGATTTAAAATGACGACTATATACTTAATATATCCATAAAATGGTCTATTAAGTTAGCTGTATCGCTTGTAGCCCCGTTTTCCATATAATTGATCGATGCATGTGACTTATATCCATGCATCATTGGACACTCATATATCTCCACCCTTGCCATTCATTATTTCAAAATATATTTCTAATTTTGCGAAAACAGCTTTTGCTAGTACTAATAATCATTACATTAATATTAGAACTGTGCACGTATACTATTTGATGAAATATTAATTAATCACTTTATAGGTGGGTGGTGATTTGTGATTCGTTTAGTGGCCAAGTGATTTTAAATCTTTAAGACATCACAAATGCTGATGATATTGAGGTTTGGTACTCACTCCTCTTTTTTCCTAAAGCATACCTAACTTCGACTGCGGAATATATATATGGCTGGTATTCTACTCAGTTTAGGAATTTGTTACATGTTTAATAAAGTGGTCCACAAGACTTCGAAATGATATTATGGAATGGGATAATGCAATTGAATATGCTAATTGGACTACTGAATTAACTGAAAAAGAAATTTTATTATAGAATTGAAAGAAGTTGCCACTGTCAAAGTGGATAATTACTTTTTGTTTTAGTTTTTGTAACATTCCTTTGGAGCAGTAGATGGTAAGTGGAAAGCGTTACAGTTCTTTCTGCCACCACAGTTTGTGGAGTAGAAGATTTCACCTTCCTTTTCATAAGTAACAGAGAACTCAATTGGTTTCTTAGTGAACTCAACCCAAGTGCTAGCACTCCAGTCAAAGTGGAAACCTAAGTGCCATTTACCAACATCGAGAATATCTTTCCATTGGTGTTCGTGGTAGAATTTAACCTTGACAATATTGAACTTAACATTTCTGTCATAGGCAAATAACCATTTCAATTTCAAGTGTCCGTGGTTGTCTCTATAGTAGTAGAAACCCATGGCGGAGTGTGGGCCTTCTCTAAAGTTGGCAACTTCCTTAATACAATCAATACTGTCAACAGTGTAGTCTCTCTTAACCATACCGGTTTCCTCATCGTATAAAGTATCTAAAGATTCTGGATCAGAGGTAACAACGCCACTTTCGATCTTGGATACAAAGGCATCATCTATTGGAGAAATATCAGACTCGGAAACATCGCGAGCAACGATTTCTGGAGTTTCAAGAACTGGGCTGGCAGCGGCGATGCTGGCAAGAACGGTAGCAGCGGTAAAGATAGAAGAGAATTGCATTGCTAGAAGATGATAATATTAATAATATACATGAAAAACTCACCAATATTTATATCATTAATTTAAGTATATAAATAGTAACTGATGATCTATCAAGGGTTTGCGAATGCCGCTGTACAAGTGCCATTATGAAGGGGGTCCCGCATTCCAATGTCATCTTACAGTGACATGCATAAACGCCTCGTGCATACCCTCCCCATGAAATAGTTTTGATATGTGTCAAAATTATGACTTAAAAATGTATCCATTCAAAGTTAGTATCAACTTAAATGACCCCATTAGTCTGCTGGTCGATCACATAATGCCTCAGCCAAGAAAAATTGTAAGATATTTTGTTAGTGATGGACCAGATAAGATTGTCTAATCATGATATACGGCATAAACGAGTTAGCATATCATCAATTTATATGCATGAGTGTAACATACCATTGTATTTAACTGTATCTAATCTTACCATATTTTTCTGATCGTAGTTGTATACACCAGTGGCATGCTATTGGTTATTGGTTAGTATATATTGATCTAGCTCTGACTCTTTATTAGTGATTGATTGTATTATCAGCAACATTCCCCCTCTCTTCTATTAACACTGTCAGTTACACCAGTAAAACAATATTCGCTGACTGATAAAATTTCTAATAATCTTCATTCTACAGTATCTTATTGGTAACGCTGAACTCTCAAAGTTCATCCTAAACAGCTATCTATTATCATTGCATTTTCCTATACTATTGATATTCTGGATCACAAGCTTATATATTCTTATTTTTCCTTTTAAATTTCGCAAACACATAACTGGTATTCTGCTTTTTATGCATTTACATGGTCGTCATGGGTTATCAGTATATCTTTTATGGAACTCTTCATCGTATACATGGTAATCTGCATACTAGATTTCGTTTCTTAAAGGCACATCTATCAAAAATTATGTTTGGTGTAAAATTATGAATTAATAAATAATTTCATATTCTGTATTACTACTTTCAAACCTGGTTAATGAATAAATTTATCAGAACTGCCAAAAGCTGAAGAATTGGTTCTAGACTACTGCAAAAGCTAATTCGCACTGCATGTTGATGCACTATTTAATTTTTAAGAGCAATCATATATGCTCCTTGTAAATATAAAAGTGAGAGCTCTGTCACTATTATAGTTATTCTCAATGTTTTCAATGATAGTACAGCACTTACCATATGAATTGCAAGTGAAAGTTACACGCCACTTGAGTCTCACTGAATTAGCTGCAATTAGAAAATATGATTGCATGAAGGAAGCTTGTGATATATTCCTATTTGAGACAGTACGCTTAACAATCAGCAAATCAAAGGATACTTCAATAGTTGATAGCATTTCACTAGACAGCAAAGGTAATAATCAACTCATAAATTGTGTTTCTATAGCATTACCAACATGTCTAGAAGATTTACTAACCTTTTGCAAATACATTAAGGTTCTCATAATTGACTCATATATGTATAGGGTTTGTCCTCATGGCACATCTCTTAGTATTTGTAACTGTTTAACTTCTTTCATTCTGGCAATGAAGAGGTTGAAATGCGTTTTCAATAATAGCGATATTAACTTAAAGCTCTCTAATAGATTAAAAACTTTTTCTGGCAGAATCACGAATTTAGAATACATAAATACTTCACAGTTGATAGATCTATTCATATTTCAAAAAAAAATTGATAACATATCTGTGGTTCACAAATTTCCAAAAGTCAAAAATTTAGCTTGGAAGTCAATGGAAAACATAAAAGGCACGATGATTTTGGCTGAAAATACGGAATATGTTACCTTAGAGGTTGTCAGACGAACTTCATTTATTATTCCTCACCTAAACTTCCCAAGATTAAAATCATTGCACATTATAACTTCAAAAAAAAGTCCAGAGCCTAATTATAGGTTGGAAAATTGTTGCTATGCTCATAGCCTACAGGAATTAATCATTGATGGCAATGTTACTGAATCTGTAGCAGTTTTTGTTAATAAATTTCAAAATCTTAAAATTTTACAATTACCAAGGTTTAAACTGGAGAATTTACCCTTTTTACCTGGAAGCATTGAACTGATAAATATATGCTCCCACCTAAGAGGCGTTTGCATAATGCCCTCGTACAGCAATTTAAAAAAATTGAATCTTTCCAATAACTCAATAAATTCTATACACCTGTTGGATTCTTTAATAAATCTAGAAATAATATCACTAGATAACAACTGTTTAGTGACAATTCCACTGCTTCCTAAGTGTGCAAAGCAATTGTCGTTGACCAATAACATGATTGAAATCGTTGATTTGGCAGAGACAGAGTTAACAACTATAAATTTAGATGCTAATAATATAAAAAGTATAGCAAGTCTTCCTGTGTCAGTCACGTCTTTAAATATTCTGCATAACTGTCTAAGAGACCTAAGATTGTCATTACCAAATTTACAATCACTTGAATGCTCAAACAATAGAGTACTTAGAAGTGCATTTTTGAGAACTCCAAAGTTACAAAGATTTATATTGAATCATTGAATTAAAATAGATTAACGATATTCAAATTTGAAATATTTTGATCCACACGTCCTTCCTCTCCTAATATAATACACAAAAGATTCGTTTGTAGCAAAATGAAACTTCCCTTGCTCTCCAGAGAGTGTTTTTTTTTTTTTTTTTTTTTTTTTTCAACTTCTTTTATTCCTGAAAGAATTCCTTCAAACTTGCTATCAAGTCATTGAAAATCATTGGGTCAAAATTAGAGCTAATGAATTGCTATCTGACTGGAATCAAATAAGAATAAATTGGGTATCATCTTACCCTGCCTCGAGGAACTTCCGCTTATAGGCAATAGTATATAATAAATTGTCCATCTACAAGCCCCTAACTTAATAAAAATGTATAGTATATGATAACAACTTAACAAAGATACCAAATGTAAACTCTCCATTGCTACAATATCAAATTTTTCTAATAATCTAATTATTTCTATTATGAATATTGCAAATTATCCGGAGATTAATGAGCTATTAATATGTGATACAGATTAACATGGATTCACATTCTTGGAGGTAATTAACATATTTATAGCTACTGTGAAATAATATTGAAAGTATTAAAAATGCTCCTTATCTTCTAATGCTAGAGAGATTATCTCTAGTGTCAAATAAAATGTCTCCACTTGATTATCTAGCTTGCCTTGGGGATCTTGAACATTTGAATTTGCGGAATAACCTACTCGTTGAATCCAGTCCTCCTTCCCTCACTGAGATTTTTGGTGCTACAAGTTTAAACATATAGAGATTTTTGAAGACCCCGTCGCTTTAGAAATATAAATTTCAGAATCTCATTGATAGATAATAATAATAAAAAGAGGCGGCTATTCATATCATGATTCTGCTTTTAGTATAGGGCGGATCGTACCGTTTTACTGTATGTGTCTCCTTAACTCTATAATACCAGGTTATTAGCACTGTCCCGTTCATTGATCAATATCGATGAGCACCTTATTGACCCAGAGATGCGTGCCAAATGGTAGAATTCATCCTACAGAGGTTACCCCATGAGCTAAAGTATAAAATTCTAGATGGCTTCAAACTTTCTGAATTAATGGTTATTAGACAAGGCAAAGAAATGGAAGAAGTATGTGATACATTTATATTCAGATGTGTAGAGATCACGTCGAACAAGTGCATTAATGAGACAATGATAAAAATGCTCAAAAGCATAGATGATAGTGGAATTAGTATGGTATCTCTGTCGCTTAAGGAATTGATTCCTTATTGCAAATATATTAAAAACTTACGAATTTTCCGTAACCATTTTTTTCTGTGGTCTTGTCCCTCTGATCTCTGTGGCGAAACAGAGAATCCATGTGAGTGTATTTCTAGAATAATTTTTAAAATGGAATCATTAAGGAATATAGTTATTCTGGATAACACTGTGATTAAAATATTTAACAAAATTGATTTATTTGAAGGGCATAGACTGCTGTTGGGGCTTATTAGCTCTGAAAAATTACGGATATTAACTATACTGGATTGCACAATGCTAATACCCTTTAAAGATGACCGAAAATTTTTGTATAAATTACCACACTTAGAGAGTTTAACATGTTCAGCTGAAAATTTTAATAATGTTAATTTCCTTGCTGAGGATTTGAGATCATTGAGTATATGTTTTAAGAATATACCCACAAGCATTCTATGTTCTGAGCTTGTGTATCCGAAATTGAAGAGTTTAAAAATTGAAAATATTACAAATAACCCAAATCCTGCAAGCTATTTTAAAGATTGTACCTTTATAAACAATTTGGAATCATTAGAAGTGATTGGATCAATTAGTAATGATATTTCCCTGTTTTCAGAAATTTGTTCAAATTTAAAGACTATAACTATTAGAGAAAATAAGTTAACAGTGATTCCTAGTCTTCCGGAATCTATTGAAAGAATATGCCTCAGTTATAATCACATTGTGTCAGTTGACTTATCTGTTCCAAATTTGAAGTATCTTGAATTATCAAGTAATCTGCTCAGGGAAATACGAAATCTTCCTAAATCTATTGAAACTTTATATCTTGACATTAATCATCTTGGTAGAATTGATTTCATATTACCTAATTTGCGAGATCTTAAATTAGAGTATAATCATATTCATAAAATCATTCATCTAGAATGTCCAAAGTTGATCAATCTTACAATGGGATCTAATCTGATATACGCTATCCCAAATTCCAGTTTCCCGCTATTAAAAAAACTTGATCTTTCACATAATGGTATTAAAACTACTAAGAATCTTTGGCAGTACCCACAAGTTGAATATCTTGATCTAACAGGAAATCGCTTAGAGTCAATGGTAGAACTTGAAGGTTTGATAAAGTTAACATTTTTAAATTTGCTGAATTGTGATCTTCGATTTGTTTCAAGATTACCTTATTTACCAATTTTGGAACAATTAAAGCTAAAGAATAATAAGTTAACTACGCTACAAGGTCTCCCATTATACAAGACTCTCAAAAAGTTGGACTTGACAAAAAATCTTTTAGAAACCATAGAATTTCCTCATCTTCCTTTGCTAGAGGACATTGAGCTCAAAAGTAATCCACTATCACGGCAAACTATCAACCTTGATAATGTTCCAAATCTTAGTGAAGAGCGTCTTAAAGAATTGCGTAATTTACGATTTCAACCTGCTCAACTTTTTGAAAGAATTCGCTACCGCTCTGCAGAGGATTGATGCTCAAACGCATCTTCATATTCATGTCTTATATGCTATTATATTTATGGCTTATACAATAATTCCTATAACTCACTCTTCCACAAACAAGCATTGGCTGCAATTATTTGTGATTAATATCTGAATTCCTAGAGAAGAGCACTCCCTAATAATATAATCTATTTCATACTATAGCATATTTTTAATTAGCCATATTCATTTTGCATACCACGGAGAATACATATAAAAGTTCTACATTTTATATTAAATAAATATTCATTTGATAAAACTATGCCTTCTCCTTTCTTAACTCGCCGATGTAGTTAATTGCTGATCCTGCTTTGAAGAATTCTATTTGATCTTTAGACATGGTGTGTTTAGCTTTAATAACAAACTCTTCACCAGATCTTTTGGTTACTTTAATATCAAGATATCCACCATTATCACCATCTTTACTCACCATATCTTTTAAGTTCACAGTGGTTAAAACATCACCACTGTTTATACGATCATAATCAGATTCATTATCGAACCAAAGTGGTAACATACCTTGTTTCTTCAAATTAGTTTCATGAATTCTAGCAAATGATTTAACAAGAATAATCTGTCCTCCTAAGAATCTTGGAGAGAGAGCAGCATGCTCTCTAGCAGAACCCTCTCCATAATTGTGCTCGGCCAATACGATCCAAGGACGTTTTTCATTCTTCCATTTGATCATCAACTCTGGAATTGACATAGCCTTACCATCAAGATCATACGCAACATTAACTTCGCCTGTTTCCTTATTCTGGGCTCCTATAAGAGTGTTATTCGAAATATTTTCTAAGTGACCCTTATATTTTAACCAAGCACCGGCAGCAGAAATATGATCAGTGGTACATTTACCCTCAACCTTAAGCAAAACGGTAGTCAGGAGCTCCTCTCCATTCCAACTGTCGAATGGTTCGAGAATCTGGAGACGAGCGGATTCAGGAGATACATTAACCTTTACTGATTCAGAAGGTTTTGGGTCATAATCTGGATAGAATTCCTCGCGGCCCTTGATAAAGCCAGCTGCTGGTAAGTCATGACCACTTGGTGGTTCAAACTTGAAAGAGCGACCATCATCAGTCACGATCTCATCAGTAATTGGATTAAAGTTAGCATCTCCTGAGTAAATCATAGCAGTGACGATCTCTGGGGAAGTTAAAAAATTCATTGTATTTCTGTTACCGTCATTACGGGCACGGAAATTTCTATTGAATGAGGTAAAAATAGCGTTGGTAGATGATGAAGTCTTGGAAACATCTTGTCTATCCCATTGCCCAATACAAGGTCCACAGGCATTAGCAAGTACAGTAGCGCCAGATTTTTCAAAAGTTTCAATAAGTCCATCTCTTTCAATAGTAGCACGAATTTGTTCAGAACCTGGAGTAACAAAAAATGGAATCTTTGGCTTAAGTCCAAATTTACTAGCCTGATTAACAAGATCAACTGCTCTAGTCATATCCTGATAAGAAGAGTTTGTACAAGAACCAATTAAGCCAACAGAAATCTTATCTGGCCATCCATTTTCTTTAGCAGTTTTGCCGAATTCACTGATCTTGGTTGATAAATCTGGAGTAAATGGACCATTGACATGAGGCTCTAATGTATCTAAATTGATCTCTACTATCTTATCATACTCAGCATCTTTATCAGCTTGAAGGAAAGAATAATAATCATTAACCTTAGCGGCAGCATCAGCAATTGGACCACGATTTGTAGCATACAAATAATCATAATGAGCTTTTTGGAATGGGAAAGTTGAAGTAGTGGCTCCTATTTCAGCACCCATATTGCAAATAGTAGCCATACCAGTACATGATAATTGAGATACACCTTCACCAAAATATTCAACAATATATCCAGTACCACCACGAACTGTTAATTCACCTGCTAATTTAGTAATCACATCCTTTGGAGAAGTCCAGCCACTAAGTTTTCCAGTTAAATGTACTCCTAAAATTTTTGGAGCTTTTAATTCCCATGGAGTTCCAGTAAGTGCATCGACAGCATCAGCACCACCAACACCAATTGCAATAGCTCCTAAACCACCAGCATTTGGAGTATGTGAATCAGTTCCAAGCATCATAAGTCCAGGAGTAGAAAAATTTTCAAGTACAATTTGATGAATAATACCACTTCCTGGTCCCCAGAATTGGATTCCATATTTTTCAGCACAACTTTGAAGAAAATCAAAAACCTCTTTATTTGTAGCAATTGAAGTCTTTAAATCAGTATCAGCACCATCCTTACCTACAATTAAATGATCACAATGAATTGAAGCTGGAACTGCAGTATCTGGCATACCACAAGTCATAAATTGAAGAAGAGCCATTTGGGCAGAAGCATCTTGCATTGCTACTCTATCAGGATTTAATTTTAAATATTCATTGCCTCTAAGTTGACTTGTAGAATTAATAGATGCAAAAGTCTCCTCCGGGTTGACGAGATGTGAGTAAAGTACTTTCTCCGCATAAGTTAACGGCTGATTATTCAAAGCTTCTTTAACTTTAGATAAGTTATTAACAAGTTTCTCATATGGAGGTGATCTCTTTTGAAGCTTCTCAGGAATATCAAAACTGAGATCGCGAGTTGTCGCTAAAGACCTAATCTATATTGTCAGTGAGTCATCCTTTAATAATTATTGGAAAATAAATAAATTAGAAAAAAAAAAACGCTGAGATAAGAGAAGAAATCAGCCATTTTCAAAATTTAAAACTTACCTGAATCTTAGATACTCTAAGCGCAAACTTAGTACTATAAGATAACATGTTGTATTACCTTATTTTTAAAGCTTGTATCAATGTGTAAGTGAGTTTTGTGAAAAATATTTATCCAATCACCATAAATCTATGTATGATGACTGATTCATTTTTCAGCTGATTTGTGCATAGTATTGCATTTTTCACCACCACAAAGAAAAAAACCGGTGGAAATCACGCCTGACTCATATATATATAGTATAACCTTTTAACGGACGGTATGAGCGCCATCCACAAAGTATCAATTCTTGGACGAGAGTCTATTCATGTTGGATATGACATTGATGATCATATTGTTGCTACTACATTAGCAAATGAAGTTTCATCAACATATGTAATTATTACTGATTCTAATATTGAGAAAGCGGGGCATTTAGCTAGATATAAGCAATTATTTGATGAATCTATTGAAAAGAAATCTTTAAAATGTCGTGTTCTTACTTATATTGTTCCTCCTGGTGAGAATCATAAAAGTCGTGAAGTAAAAGCTGGAATTGAAGACCATCTTTTATTACAAGGTTGTACTAGGGATACTGTAATTTTAGCATTAGGTGGTGGAGTTATTGGTGACATGATTGGTTTTGTCGCTGCTACTTATATGAGAGGAGTGAGAGTAATTCAAATTCCGACTACTTTATTAGCAATGGTTGATAGTAGTATCGGTGGAAAAACTGCAGTTGATACACCATTAGGTAAGAACTTCATTGGGGCATTCCATCAACCTCGCTATGTATTCGCAGATGTCAAATTTTTAGAGACTTTACCAGAAAGACAATTAATAAATGGTATGGCTGAAGTAATTAAAACTGCTGCCATTTGGAATAGTACTGAATTTAATAGACTAGATGAGAACTCAGAATTATTCTTAAAAACCATTAGAGTACGTGATTCTGTAAATCTGGATACTAGAATTAATTTAGATGCTATTAAAGATCACTTAACTAAATGTGTTCTTAACTCTATTGCTGTCAAATCTGAAGTCGTTAGTTTAGATGAGAAGGAAGGTGGGCTTAGAAATCTCTTAAATTTTGGTCATTCTATTGGTCATGCTTATGAAGCTATTTTGACACCTCAAGCTCTTCATGGTGAATGCGTTGCTATTGGTTCTGTTAAAGAAGCTGAACTTAGTAGATACCTTGGTATTTTATCACCAGTTGCAGTAGCTCGTTTATACAAAATTTTTCAAGCTTATGGATTACCTACATCGATTTATGATAAATCGTTTGCTAAAATTTGCAATTACAAAAAATGTCCTGTTGATATTTTATTAGAAAAAATGGCTATTGATAAGAAGAATGATGGTTCAAAGAAGAAAGTAGTTTTACTTGATTCTATTGGTAAATGTTATGAACCTAAAGCGTCTTATGTCAGTGATAATGATCTTAAAGTTATTTTAACTGATGAGATTCTCGTCTATCCATTCAAATCTGAGCTTGAATCTAAGAAGTTTACTATTGTTCCACCAGGTTCCAAGTCTATCTCTAATCGTGCTTTGATCCTTGCTTCACTTGGTGAGGGGGAGTGTAAATTAGAAAATTTGTTACATAGTGATGATACTGCAGTCATGTTGCAAGCTATTTCTACACTTAAAGGCGCATCTTTCCAAATGGATAGTGATGGTGAAACCCTTATTGTCAATGGTAACGGAGGAGACTTGATCTCTACAGAAGATAAGCAGTTATATTTGGGTAATGCTGGAACTGCGTCTAGATTTTTAACCACTGTCGTTACATTAGCAAAAGGTAAAACTGACTCTAAGGTCATTCTTACTGGTAACGCTAGAATGCAAGAACGTCCAATTGGTCCTTTAGTTGATGCTCTTCGTAGTAATGGCTCTACTATTTCTTATTTAAACCGTGAAGGATCTTTACCTCTTGATATTAAGAGTACTGGTTTTGCAGGTGGATTGATAAAATTAAAGGCTACTATTTCTTCTCAATATGTCTCTTCGATTTTAATGGCAGCTCCATATGCTGAGAAAGCGGTTACTTTACAACTTGTTGGCGGAAAGCCAATCTCTCAATTTTATATTGACATGACAGTTTCAATGATGGCTGCCTTTGGAATTAAGGTGGAAAAGGATGCCACTACTGAACATACATACCACATTCCTCAAGGTCGCTACAAGAACCCATCAGTTTATGTTATTGAGTCAGATGCTTCATCTGCTACATATCCATTAGCTTTTGCCGCATTAACTGGTTGTGAAGTTACTGTGCCAAATATTGGATCTGCTTCTTTACAAGGAGATGCCCGTTACGCTGTGGATATAATCAAAGCTATGGGAGGCAAAGTTGAACAAACTGAGACTTCTACTACAGTTTTTGGTGGTGCTGAACTTCATGGTTTAACTGAAGTTGATATGGAACCTATGACTGATGCTTTCCTCACTGCTAGCGTCATGGCTGCGGTTTCTAAGGGAAAGACTAGAATTGTTGGTATTGCTAATCAACATGTTAAAGAGTGTGATCGGATACAGGCTATGGTTGATGAGCTTGCAAAGTTTGGAGTAAAGGCAGAAGGTTTTGATGATGGAATTGAAATCTGGGGAGTTCCTAGAAAACAATTGAAACTCCCCGAGTCTATTAAAACATACGACGATCATCGTGTTGCCATGTCATTCAGTTTATTGGCTGGTTTAGTTCAAGATGATCGAGGAGTACGCATTCTTGAAAGATCCTGTACCGGTAAGACCTGGCCTGGCTGGTGGGATATCTTGCACAGTCAATTCGGAGCAGATCTTGGTGGTTACGAGCCGAAAGAGGATATTGCAAAATCCTCAAAGTCTAACTCAAAATCTATTATCGTTATTGGTATGAGAGGGGTTGGTAAGACTAGTTTAACTGAATGGGCCGCTGAAACTCTTGGATATAAGAGGGTAGATTTAGATCACTATTTTGAAGAAACTCATAAAGTTAATATTAAGGAGTTTATTTATGAAAATGGATGGGAGGAATTCCGCAGCAAAGAATTTGAGCTCTTCACAAAAGCTTTAAAAGAATTCCCAGAAGGCCATATTTTATCTACTGGTGGTGGCATTGTGGAAACTCCAGCTGCCCGCGAAATGTTAAAAGCATATGGTAAGCAGGGCGGTAAAGTTATTCTTTTGCACAGAGATATACTTGAAACCATTTCATTTCTTGAAAATGATGAAAATCGTCCTAAATTTTCAGAAGAAATTGAACTTGCTTGGCAAAGAAGATCACCATGGTATAAAGAATGTTCCAATTACTTTTGGTTCAGTAATAATTGTGTATCTGAAGATGATTATTTAAAGCTCAGGCAAGCATTTAGCAATTATCTTGAGGTTATTTGTGGAGTACGTTCGATTAATGTCCCAACTGAGGATTCTTTCTTTGTATGTTTCACCTTTGGGGATATTTCCAAGCATATCAACCTTATTAAACCTGCTGTTATGGGATGCAATGCAGTAGAATTACGGGTAGATTTGTTAAATCTGTGGACTGAGGACTTTGTTTCCTTGCAACTCGCTCTTCTCAAGGAATCGATTGGTAAACTTCCTATTGTTTTCACAATTAGAACCAAATCCCAAGGTGGGAAATTCCCAGATGAAAATTACTCGGAAATTAAGCTGTTGATAGAATTGGCAATGGAATTTGGAGTTGAGTACGTTGATTTGGAGTTAACCTTACCAGATGACTTGAAATTTGAGATTTTAAGCCACAAGAAATCGTTTACTAAAATTATTGGTTCTCACCATGATTTCTCTGGTAAAGTCAAGTGGACCAACGAGGAGTGGGTGGCAAATTACTCTTTGGCGTTGAATTTGGACGTTGATATTGTGAAATTTGTTGGTACAGCTACTAGTTTCAAGGATAACTTTGAGCTTGAGCAGTTCAGAGCCGCACATGTGGATAAGCCGCTCATCTTGATGAATATGGGAGAGTTAGGTAAGTTTTCCAGAGTATCTAACAAGATTTTGACCCCCGTTACATCATCATTCTTACCATCTTCCTCGGCTCCTGGACAATTAACTGTACAACAGATTAACCGGATTTCTGCAGATATTGGATTGGTTACTCCGCAAAAGTTTTATATCACTGGATCTCCAGTAGGACATTCTAGATCCCCAATATTGCACAATACAGGCTTTAAACTTCTTGGACTCCCCCATGAATACACCAGATTTGAGACCGATGATGCTGCAAAGGTTTTTGAGTTAACTAAACAGGCCAATTTTGGAGGTTGTTCTGTTACTATCCCACTCAAACTTGATATAATCAAATACGTAGAACATTTAACTGATAATGCAAAGATTATTGGATCTGTCAACACTGTTTACAAGGATGCTAATGGAATGTTATGCGGTGATAATACTGATTGGAATGGTATATATCATTCTTTAAAACAACACTGTTTAATCACTCCAGGATTTACTGGACTTGTTATTGGTGCTGGTGGAACTTCTAGAGCTGCAATTTATGCTTTACATCAACTTGGTGCTTCAAAGATTTATTTGATTAATCGTACGATATCAAAATTACACCAAATTAAAGATTCATTCCCGAAAAGTTATGGTATTGAAATCCTAAATGACACTACTATTGATATTCAAATTGCTATAAGTTGTATCCCAGGGAATCTACCATTAGACGAACAATTAAATGCATCTTTTAAGGATGTACTCAAACACTCCAAGGTAAAATTGACTTTACTTGATGCAGCTTATAAGCCTGATATTACCCCGATCATGAAGCTTGCTAAAGATCACGGAGCACAAATTATTGGAGGGAAAGAGATGTTGGTTTACCAAGGAATAGAACAGTTTAAAATCTGGACAAAATATAACGCACCATTTGAACAGGTATACGACGCGGTAATTAATAGTTAAAACAAGGCTCATCGCCAGCGTGGCAATGTTAGTTGGGCTGTGTTGCAGAACTCCCACCACTATTAAATATAATGTATACTTGCTTCGGCGACCTAGTAGCTCCCACAGCGGTCCGGAACGCGGCTTAGATACCTATTTCGGCGTTTGAACAGTTTCAAATGCCGATAATGTGCATTGCCGCGCATTGCATACGCCGGCAGTACCTACCAAACAGCGAAGTAAATGGGAGACGAAAAAAGAAAATAAAACAAATAAATAGAACCGGGATCCCCCAAATCTTAGGACAAGAAATTAAAAGAATTTTATTTCAAGATGAACAATCGTAATATCAGAGATATTTATAGTATTCCTGTGAATAAACAGACGCAGCTTCCATCACTATTACCGACAGTGGATGTACGATCATATGAAAATATAGGAATTTCGGGGAATAATTTCGGGAGAGTGCCACTGCTGGTGCTGCTGGTACTGCTGCTGCCTTTACTGCTGGTTCTGTCGAATAAGTATCATCATTCATTAAATCTACTACCACCATTAATTCCATTAGATATGAATGGTTTAGATCAACAACGTGATTTTAGTCAGTTAAATAACCAATACTTATCACCTGTATCATTTGATAATAGCTCAGTGGACCAATATTTAAATGTTAACAACTATTCTACTGGTCCAAATAATGCCATTAGTTCTTTTGACCCGATGCATCAACTTGATTCTATTAAATCTACAGTTCATGATGTTATAGTAGCAGCTGAAGAATCAGCAGCTCAGGAGAATGGGATAACCAGAAGAAGAAAGAAAAGTCTGGAGAGTAGTACTAGTCCAAAGAAGGGTGATGATAGTTCTAAACTGTTCCCATGTCCTCAGTGTGATAAAGTATTTTTTCGTCCATACAATTTGAGATCACACTTAAAATCTCATTCTACGGAGAAACCATTTGCGTGTAAACATTGTGGTAGAAAGTTTACCAGAGGACATGATAAAAAGAGACACGAATTACTACATGAAGGTTCTAAAAAATTTAAATGTGGTGGGTTATTAAAAGATGGTGTAACGAGATGGGGATGTAATAAGAAGTTTGCAAGAGCAGATGCATTAGGTCGTCATTTCCGTACTGAAACTGGCTGGGTTTGCATCAAACCGTTGATGAAAGAAGCTAAGGAGAAGGAGCACATCAGTAGCCATGAGCAAAATATGAGAGCAGTCCATAATCAGAATCAAAGTCAGATTGATTTATTAGCAAAGGAAGCTATTGAGCAAATGCGCCATAACTACTCAAGTAGTCCATATAACCCAACACAATATGAATTACCTATGATACTTCCTTATCAATCACCTCAACAACAACAACAAATTAACCCATCTTATGACCTAAATAACCCTAACGATCCAGCATTCAACGATCTTTTGAGAAGTTCTCGTTGAGTGATTTATTTCACTCTTTCCTATTTTAGATATTCTTAGTTTTTTTTTTATTTTTTTTTTTACTTTATATTTTTTTTTTTTTTTTTTTTTTTTTTTTTTTTTTTTTTTTTTTTTTTTTTTTTTTTTTGGTTATTCGGCATTCCCTTCATACTACAGATTTACGAGTTTTGATGTCTCTTCTATGTGTAGTGATTTTTGTAGTTTCCATCATAAAACGGAATTTACTACCCATTCTGCTGACTGCGCCTCTTTTGCTCACCCTACTAACTGAATAGAAATAAATATTTCTAACAGGCAGAATAAATGAACTATTTACATATCATATATTTTATATAAGTATATTATCCAGGTACTTTTCTTGTTTTCTAAAATAAAGTGTGACGGCCAATGATCGTGTGGTAAGCCACCTTAAATATCCCTGCCAAGAATTTGAATGCGTCAGCATCTCTTGGCATATTGAGGTCAGGAAAATATGAGCGGTAATAAATCAAGTGAATTTACATAATTTTCAATTTTTGTATTGCAATTAAAAAACGTGCATAACTCAATAGTATAAAAATTGGCTCCATTGCGCATTGTTAATGCTTATAGCACAGCCACATTGCTACGTCGGCATTTGTAAAATGTACTGCATACCGCCCCACAAATTTTCAAAAGCCGAGATTTAAACAAGGAGAGAAAAAAAAAAGACCGTTAAATGTATATTATTTATTGAAGGCTGAATCCCAGAAAAAGGCTTAAAAAAAGTGACAGATTTGCCTCAATTTGGAGTCCAAACTTGAACTGAACAATCATAAAAACTACACGTGCCCATTAATGGAGAGGTATCAAATGATGTATCTGCACCATATACCATACTGTCATGGTTCTCTCTAAACTCTTGCACAACATGTAAATTATCAGGTGCATTTCCATTGATTATTTTCGCACCATCATACATACAGCCAACTAACATCTTTGATGGATCTTTCTTGAATGGGACAAGTTTCCAAACACCACCACCAAGGGGGAGAGTCTTGCGAGTTTTGGGTGGATATGGCATTAAAGATCCAACATAACGAATATCGCTTACTTTTAGTGTATCATCATAGCTCCCGGTATAAATTGTGAATGGTGATGATACACCCCAGGATCCATTCCCATTATGATCACCTGTAGTTGCAGTTAAAATTGATGTCACACCTGCACCATGAAGTGCAGTTGCTGAAAATACACTTCTATTTGCACGAAAATCACAAGCAATCAACTTGGCATCGTCTCCTCCAGTAAAAACTGTCGATGAAAGATCATTAGATCCACCGAATGTACCTACCCATGCTTCTAGTGAATGAGAGACTGGCAATTCATCAACTGATATACCTGTTGAATTCATAGTAATAACTGCTGTTATTCCTGATGTTCCAGTAGCAACGAGTTTATCTTTTAAAACATCTGAAAACCTTAAACTTGTCATAGAATCCATTGATTCAAATACTCTATGAGTAGATATTTTACTAAAAGAATAACCACACTCAGTACTAGATTCTATAACTCTCCAACAACCCATAGAACCATCTGAATGTGCCGTCACAAATAATGAGTCGTCGAACGGAGAGAACTGAAGGTCTAAGATTGCGGAGTTTGCGGGCACACTCAGTATCAATCGAAGTGATTCGACACCATCGCACAAAAATAAATCGACAGATCCAGTCTTTTTACGTGTCAGTGATTCATACTTATATGTTGCCACAAATATAAGTCTGCTGTCTAATGGATAAAACTTTAATGAGCATGGTGGAAGCTCAGTTTGTACCTTAACCATTTCCGCTCTTTTTGGATCGACGAAAACTATAAAATAAAAATAAAAAGTCCCAAACCAAAAAGACAAAAAAAAAAGTAAAATAGCGGAAAGGGAGAGACAAAAAAAAAAAAAAAGTGCGCAGAGTGCTGAAGTGCCGCCGTAAAGGAGGATCTTCCGCAGAAACCATGCCATGCCGTACCAAATATTCACGCTGAGGGTTATCAATCCGGTATTGACTATACATGATTACTCAGCATTCAGATACCATTCACTATACACGATCTATCTGGGGGTCAATTTTTTGGGCTCGGATAATTGTGCGTGTGAGTCATGCGGATGATGACCGGGACGGATCTTTTTGACGGCAGAGTTACGCATGCACATTAGGGGCATTTATTTAGCGGGACATATATAGAATAAGACCTAAAACTAGCTGTATTAATTAACTTTGTTTTTTCTTTGTTTTTGGTTTTTTTGTTTTTGGTTTATTAATTCAAAACACGTAATTAGTATTAGAATTTTAGAACTATAAACCCTGCCATACATTACTCAAATTTTATAACAATTTCTCGATCTCTGGTTCAAGGGAAGTTGGGTTAGTAATTGATCCCCATCTTTCAATAACTTTTCCTTTACGATCAACCAAGAATTTCTCAAAGTTCCATTTAATACCACGGAATCCAAGTAAACCAGCACGCTTTGATTTTAAGAATTGATAAACTGGATCAACATTATTACCATTAACTTCTACCTTCTTTAAGACAGGGAATGAAACACCATAGTTGAGGGAGCAAAATGAAGCGATCTCCTCTTCAGTACCTGGCTCTTGATGACCAAATTGATTACATGGAAATCCAATGATTTCTAAACCCTTATCATGATATTTCTCATATAAAGCTTGTAATTGTTTGTATTGAGGAGTAAAACCACATTTAGAGGCAACATTTACGATTAATACCACTTTACCCTCAAGTTGAGCAAAATCAAATGGTGTACCAGTCTTATCAAGAGGCTTCAATTGGTAGAATGAAGTAACTTCGGACATTTTTATTTGTTTTATCAGATTGTTAAATAATCGTTGGCCTCTTCCGTCTCGGGAAATAGGTGGGTATTTATAGGGCCGCGCAGGGGCCCTGGCACAACTAAGAAAAAACAATACTTCGCAATACTTCATTAGTAACGATCTGCTTTCTAGACTCGCGCTCACGGCAAAAAAATAAAAAAAAAATAAAAAAAAAAAATAAAAAAAAATAACAAACAAGTTGAGGAAAAAAAAACTGAGGAAAAAAAAGTCAGGCACGGCGGGAGGAGAAAAGAAGCAACCCAAGTCATCTTAATTAAGACATGAAGAATTAATTATTTGTCTCAGGTCGGTATAATAATTGATTTTCATTTAGTTAACTACAAAATTTTATCCAAAAAATAAATATATTTAATATATATTTAATCATGATGACGTAAATAATTAATAATTATAGAGTGCATGGGCGGCGTCTAGAGCAAAATTGCGCTTTTGCTTACAAAACAAAAATTTACATGCAGACCCTGGTACAATTATAATTACCCGATTTATACAGATTTTATTTAATTATTCTCTCTTTCATGTGCACTTTTATTTCCCCTGGTAACTAATCTGGCTTTATTAATAAATTTTTATTTTAACTTTAATCCATCCAATTTATTTCATCCTGAATTTGTTTACAAAATGATTGTTGATCAAACTTGCTACCAAAATTCTTTTTCTGATCTTCAATAAATTTCATAGTAACTCTATCCTCTTGCAGACCACACAACATATTGTGAATATTTTTCCACTGTTTTTGTTCAAATCTGTAGTATCCTGGATCAGTAAGGACATTATCATAAAATCGAATCCGCAGCAGTCCATCCTCGCTCGTTATCTGGTTATTTAATATCAAATCAAGTGGATCAAATTTTGGTGTAGATTCGTGCACAAACATTAATCCTACCTCAAGCCCAAATACCTTGGAATAAAATTCTTTGGTACCATCATCACCATCCTTATTACTAAAACCAGAAATGGTTGACTTTTGTAATTTAACATACTCAATAAGTTCCTCCTGTAGATATTTAGACTGTTTAAGTTGCTCATGCTGTATGCCTTTCTGCAAACAAAAATCATCCTCATACATCGAATCAAGACGTTTTTGAGCTTGTTTCATACGAAACTCATCAATAGGATTAAATTGTCCCTGTGCAGTCCCTCTAAATTCACCGTCTTGTTTATGATACCCAATAGCTTTCACTGTAGTCTTAATCTGATAATATTTAGAACCAAGCAAATTAGCAGCTGCGAGAAATGTATCTTTATCTCCCTGTCCAGGTGCCCATTGAGTTAATAAATGATAATAGTACTTTGGTCCATATATATTATAATAAAGAGATAAAAGAAGTACATCAGCATGTTCTTTTTTAGAAATCATTAATTGACCTGATTCAGTTGATGGATTTGGAATAGTATTAGGTAAATCATGTAATGGAATATCATTCATAATTTGCTCAGCATCTTTATATAATGATTTCCCTAACAGATCAGTTTGATTCATAGCCTTTCCTACAACATCAATCCCTTGAATTTCATAAAATGCTGGATGAGTAGTACGCTCCCAATAATCTGGCCAAACCACAAATTTATCAGTAGAATATGGTTCACTAACAAATAATATATCAGGATTTAAATATGGAACATTATCAGCATCTAATAAGAGTATATTCTCAAAATTAGATAATAAAAGTGCTAATGATTTTAACATATATCCTTTAATTTCAAAATTACCCTTCTTGATAACTTCTAAATCTAAAATTTCATACATTTTTAAACATTTAGCATTCATAGTAGGTAATAATTTTTCACAAAATTCTTCTTCATATTCATCTTCAAATGGTATATATACTTCTACTGGAAGTTTAGAACCAAGATTTCTTAAATGTTTAATAGATAATAATGCAAACCAAGAAAATTTACCACCACCAACATAAACAATTCCGTTCGAATTATTAATATAAAATCCTTCATGTTTATTAGAATCTCCTGTATTTGCAGAATGTGCTAAAGCATCAAAATGAATAGGTGAATTCTTATCCTTAATCTTACTTAAAAATTTTTCATGTGAATCTTTAAGAGAATCTAATTGACTCTGATCAATAGTTAAATATTCCAGTGATAAGAATTTATATGATAATACAGGATGAGTATCCCATGGTGCCATTGAAGGAGCCTTTGGATATTCTGATGGTAGTGGCCCAACCGATGGCTGAACATCTAATAATTCTTTAAATAATTGACTAAGGTATTCTTTATGGTCAGCAGTATCAAATATTGTATGTTTATTATCAGCAACTGGTACATCTTCATCAATATAGTCTATATCTGATGGATCACTAATAGTATCACTACTCTTTGGACGAGATTTACCGCCGTTGTTAACCACACCGCCTGTGCTGTCCACTATTTTTACATCATCACTACCTGAACCAGTGGTAACAAAAAGATTAAATAGCACAAATACTATAAATAAAGCACCCGCTCCTGCTGATATTAGAAATCGACGATTTTTTTGTCGCACTAATAAACTAGAAATATAACGTAGCGTGGTATCGATCATTGAATAAAGTGTCACAGTATGTGACGCGCAATTTTTCTTGTTTTTCTGCTTAATTGTGGCATTTTCCGCATTCGCAATATACCTATGAATACGGATTTATTCCTATTTTGGCAGCACGGGGAAACATGGATAAATATTTAAAATATAAGTATAATAAAATAATGTTGTTATATTAAATTTAAATTTATAATTAAAACCAATGCATCAATATGTTTTAAGTTAATTAGTATTATATTTTAAGACACTCTCACATCATTATTGGAAATGAGACCTACTTGGCAACACGCTTGCGCTTGACACAATACATACGCAAATGTGGCATTATGTAGGTAAAGTCTAGCTTTATTATCCTTGATTATAAACTCTGACTATAAATTCTGTATGATAAATTATTGATATTGTTGCTGCTGCTGCAGCGGTTGTTGTTGTTGTTGTTGTTGTGTTTGTTCTTACTGTTCTTATTGTTATTGGGTATTAGCTATTAGGTATTAGTTATTATTACTACTATTAGTAGTGCTACTGTTAGACACATTCACTCAAATTCTCTTGATCCTAACCAATCTATTTGTTCTTTAAGTTTTGAGCAAAACTTATCGTTGTCAAATTCTTTACCGTTATTTAGGTATAGATTTGCGATCTGCTGTTCAATAAATCTAATCACTAATTTTCTGTCACATAAATAATCATAAATATACTCCATTTGCAACTTCTCAAATTGATAATTATCCTTTCCAACAATATAATTAGCATAAAACAGAATTCTGGCAGAGTCCTCACTCTCATCATTAATGAACAGTCCGTCATGTATAAGCTGAATAGGATCAAGCTTAGGAGTTGATTCATGAATGAAAAACACTGAAGGTTCTTTAATATTATTATACTTTTGCAAAGATTTTGTTTCACCATCATTTAACTGTTCACTGTTGGCAAACTTTTGGAGAATTTTATTCATAGATTCATCACCAGAAAACTCAGAATTATCCTTTAAAGATTGCTGAATAGCTTTCCGGATTTTATAAATATTATAGTCTTCAATAGGTGATTTTTGACCCTGTGCAGTTCCTCTGTAATCTCCACCAACCTTCTTAAAATATCCTATAGCACTTACCTTTGAAGTAACTTGATAGAACGAAGAATCGAGTACAGTAGCGGCTCCCAAAAAAGTTTCTTTATCTCCCTGACCAGCAGCTCCTTGAGAAAATAAATGATAATAATGTTTAGGTCCATAAATATTATAATATAAAGATAATAAAAGGACATCCCAATGTTTAGCTTTTGAAATCATTAATTGTCCAGATTCTGTAGATGGATTAGGAATTGCACCTTTCAAATCATGTAAAATAGCATTTGATTTTAACTCCTCTGTTGATGCGAAATTATCTTTATTTAGTTCAATAATATCAATATTTGCAATATCATAAAAATATGGTGAAGTTGATCTCTGCCAGTAATCTGGCCATAATATAAAATGTTGTAAAGTATATGGTTCAGTAGTAAAAAGTAAATCAGGGTTATAATAAGGAACATTATCAGCATCCAAAAGTAAAATATTTTCAAAACTAGATAAAAGTAAAGCTAAAGATTTATAAGTAAAACCTTTAAATTCTTGATTTTGAAAAATTTTCTTATTTTCAGATTGACTATCATCATCCTTAAGATACTCATACATTAATACACATTTAGCGTTAAGTTTTGGTAAAATTTCTTCACAAACAACATATTCATATTCATCTTCAGTTGGTATAAATAATTCAATTGGAAGTTTAGATCCAACTTTTCTAACATTACTAATAGATAATAATGCAAACCAAGTAAATTTTCCACCACCAACGTAAACAATTCCACTAGAATTTGGTTTATAAAAATCATTAGGTAATTTGACATCTTTTAAAAATTTTAAATAATCAGTATGTTTAATTTTAAGATCATTAACATAATCATTAGGTATATTTATAATTGACTTAAGATAATCAATTGAATATATCTGTTTATCACTCTGACCAATATTATCCATTCCAGATGTAGGTACTTTAATAATATCCCCATTATCACCAACTTCATAAAATGATTCTAAATCTGGTGTCTCTGGTCTTAATTCAAATACTTTATCAAATAATAAATAAATAAATTTTTTAAAATTCATATTTTTATCAATCCGCTCACTATGGGTAGATTTAGAAGTAGACTTAGAAGTAGACTTGGTTCCAGAAGTTTTGTCCATTCCTTCAGTAGGCTTTCTAGATCCGTCTTCAGCAAATAAATAATCATATAATTTGCCTCCAATAGATTCATCATCTGTTAATGTCAGCCATATCTTCTTATTAGTTTCCATACCAGCTACAAGATTCTGAATATTTTGTCCATATTTAGATGATGTTGATGTTTCACCAGACTCTTCTAAAAAATTCTTATTAATAGATGTACTCCTACCTCCGCTAATTAATAAAATAATAATAATTAAAGCAAAAATTACAGAAATTAATCCATATCGACGATAAAAAAATCTTGGTACCATCTCGAGGTTAAATAAAACCTACCCTTTAGACTACTGACTCCGCCACGCTTTTTTAACAGATCTCTATATGCTATTGCGTTTGCGTTGGCAAGATTAGGAAAAAAAAAAAAATCGACACGTGCTTCCGGTGCGGACGGACTCAAGTGCGGATGACGGAAATTAGATAGTAGGGTATTATAAGTCTCTAAAAAATAGTTTATGTATAACACTTGTGATACTTGCTGCGTACATCTGTACTCAGCGCGTGTGCATAATTTAGTGTGTTTTAAATATGCATGTCTTTAGTGTGAATTGTTTTGGTTAAATTAGACTGATAATACCTATCAATACAGCTTTATTTTGTGTTACAGAAAAAAAAATGCCGTCCGACTATGCACCCTCGGTTCTCAATTTTTGCCGACCAAATCGGGAAAAGCTCTGCAGTTTCCTCCACCCAAAAATTGTGAATTTCTGAGGGGTTATCAACCTGCGCAACCTTTTGGCTGGTTTATAAATTTCTATAAATGAATCTGTAATAAAATCTCGTATATTGTAGATACATACATATATATATATATATTCCATTGATA
>JAJLYT010000093.1:0-28203 GCA_030571755.1 Saccharomycopsis olivae (nom. inval.) | reverse complement strand
GCCGCCGGCGCCGCCGCCGTTCTGCGCGGCCTCCGCGCCCTTAGCGTACCTGCTCACCGCCCGCTGCGCCTCGCTGCGCCGCGTATAATTGACATACTCGTCATCCTTCGAGTCCCCTTTCGATAGCTGCGTCTTACACTCAAACCACCACGGAACCCCCACGGCATCGCCGTCAGCCCACGCGGCCTCGTGCACAGTCCTCATGTGCTTCGCCAACGCATCACTCCTCGTAAAATTACGACCGCATTCAGGAACAATACAATAATAAGGACGCTCCCCAGTATGTGTCCTCATATGTGCAACAAGAGAGAACCGACTAGGCTGAATAACACCCCCTCGCGAACACCCCTCCCACTCGCACGCGTATCTCAGCTGACGTGTCCCAACATGTTCACCGAGCACGTGCTGAACAAGCCCGTCCATCTCCTGAAACTTTAACCCACATCCAGCCCAATTACACTGACTGTCCATGGCCCGCCCCCAGCCACCAGTCCGCGCCGGCGCAATATCAACGCGCCCGCGTGACATCCGCGTGCTCCCGCATCACCTCGCCGCACCCCGCAGTGTCCGCCGCGTGATCTGAAATATCACGTGACGCGTCACGGGCGGTGTCACGCGTTTGCGACAGCCAATGGTTTACTTACAATTACGAAAAACTTTTGTTAGCGACCAAGATGGCTTTACTTGAAGATTTGTTAGCTACTGTGCTTCCAACCGTTGCCCATGCGGACTCAGAGGAGGTAAGTGATATAATCAGGTGATAGACCTGATTTCTAGGAGTCTGGACGTTTTTGGCCGGTGTCTGAGGCCGTCCTGAGGCCGTAGCTCCGCCCAGGCCGGGAGGCGAGGTGCCAGAGCGGCTGTTGCGCGCCGGAGGGCCGGGGAAACGGCGTCAATGGGCCTGCTGTGTGCTGCTGGTGCTGCCGCGGCGTCGTGTCTCTGTTTTCCGGGCGTTTTCCGGGCGTTTTTGGCGCTTTTTTGGCGGTTTTCGAAGTGGACTGTTATACTAACATAATTATAGGAAGAATCTCCTGCTGAAGTAGAAGAAGAAGAACCAGAAGATAACGAGGATGAAGATGACGATGACGATGACGATGACGAAGTTCCAGATCCATTTGATGAGTTACGTGAGGAGTGCTCTAAGACTGCTGAATGTGCTGGTTACGTCCACCATTTACTGGAATGTGTTGAAAGAGTCACAAAGGAACAAGAAGAGGAAGGTTACGAACACAAACACTATAAAGAAGATTGTGTTGAGGAGTTTTTCCATTTACAGCACTGTGTTAATGACTGTGCCGCACCAAAGTTGTTCTACAAATTAAAGTAAATGTGCATTGGTTAAACTGTAGAACTATCAGTCACGAGCGCAAGCGAGCGACCATAAAGACCGTCGCAGCGCGGTCCACACACCGCCTCTGACACGTAGACCAGTGCGCCGCGCGACGCCGCGACCTCGCCGCGGCCTCCCACACCCCACGTCTCGCGGAGGGGGTTCAAGGGGGTTCCCCCCTTGCCAGCGGGTCTGGGGCGCCGCCCCAGCCGGGCCGGAGGCCACCCTCCTCCCCCTCTACACCGCCATACCCACTACAGCCATGATGGACGCCACGCTTACCCTGCCTACCAGGATATGCCGCGCAGCGGCGTCTGCATGGTAAATTAGCGGAGCGTTTGCCCCAACATGGGGCTTGTGAGAAAAATGCATATATAAGGGGGCGTCCGCTGTGCTTTTGGGCCTCTACAGCTTCTGACAACAAAGGCGCAGCTTCCGGCAACGCTGGCGGTTTGCGGCGAGGAGCAGCCGCGGCCGGCTGTCGCTGGGGAGCTCGGCGCTGGGGCAGCTGCGTCTGGCGGCTGCGTCTGACGGTTGCGTCTGGCGGTTACGCCTGGCAGTTACGCCTGGCGCAGCGGCGCTGGGGACGCCTGGAATACGGACGGTCAATGGCATGGGAGGCGTAGCGGCTGGGGCTCCAGTAATGCCTTGGCGTTGAATCCACCACACGTGATGGGGGTCAAGGGGACGAAGTGGAAGGTTTGCCAAGGGGGGGGAGGCTGATATGGGCGAGTTGGTTGAAGCTGTGCGTACTTTTGTGGTAGACCAGGACGGCGATGCTGGACTTAAGGGATTAGAGAGGTTTTCTCGTAATCCCCTGGAGTTTAAGTATCCTGTTCTTTGTGTGACAGTGGCTTTGCTTGATTATGTGGATAAGTCGACTGATGCTGGTACGGTAGTTGTGCGTAGCTCGTTAATAGGGGTAGTGATTAGGTCGGTTGAGTGTCTAGACATTGAGGTTGCTCAGAACTTTGCGGCTTTTCGTAATATCTGTTTATTAATATGGCGAACAGGGTGGGTTCAGACTGATCTTGATAGCTGGGCTAAGGTGTACAAGATGTTTATGGGAAAGTTTTGGGATTCGATTCCCAAGATTCACAGTCTGTCTACTATGGCTGAATTATTAAATTTCATGTGTACTTCTTTAACTAAATCATCAGTAGTAGAGAAGAATATTGAGATCTTTGTTGAAGTGGCATTACTGCATTGCAAAGAAGGTAATATTCTGGCCAAACAGGCTATGGCCCTTATGACTAATATTCTGCACCTAAATTGTCCTAAAAAATATGTGCAACCGATTCTTGATGTTGTTTTACCCACTAATGATCTAGGTGTCTTGAATACCCTTGCATTTTTGATGCTCAGCCCCATTTCGCATGATAGAGTCTGGAAAGTGCGTGGACACTATGAGAGTCGCTTAGAGTCGCTTATAGTAGAATCAGATCCTCTTGTTAGAGCTTATGCTGCTATATATGGTAGATTGATTGATAAGAAAGAAGTCGGAGGACACAAAATTTTAGATGTGGCGAGGAAGATTATATTGGATTCTAGTGCCCCAGATATAGCTCGTATAGTGCTGACTCATGTATTTACTAGCATTCCTGATGACTGTATAGATCCAGAAATTGATGCTATAAAAAAATGGTGTGCAATACGTCGTGATTTGCCACTAGTGGATGGAGATATAGCACCATATCAATATCAATGCGAAGCTATTGGAATTTTTAGCATTACTAAGATGTTGTTTGGTCGAGATGAATTTTCGGAAAAGTTGAGTGACCTATTTTGTCACATAGGAGCACTGTGCAATGTTTTATTATTGGATGTTGTAACTAGATGGACGGGCTATGGTGAAGCTAGTAATAACAGACTTGCGACTTTGGTGCGGCGAGGTACATTTGATAGGGGTATCATAAAGTTTATTCAGGTGCTTGGCGATGGGTCATCGGTGGACCCTCGCAGTGCTATATCCCTGACATATCTTTTCCCGTTGTTAAAATGGTATGAGGATGCAAAGTTTCCTGCGGACTCTTTTTTGTCGCTCTTGCAGACATCTGGTTCACTCGAGAAGTTGTTACAAACTGTGGAAAGAACAAATGACTTGTATTATAGAGATAATCTATACAAAAGTATCAATTCGATTCAAAGACTTCAAAATCAATTCAGTACCAAGTTATGTCAATGGGCTATAAATAGAGCCGCTATATCACCAGCTGCTCTATGTGTATATGCAGAAGAAATGAAACATCCTGAGGCTCTTGCATATATTTTAGAAAATATAGACCTGTTTTACATATTGTGCTCATTGTTTAATGTTGATAAATCGGCTGTCATGTGTTTGATGAACTTAATAAGCTCCAGTATTCAGTCTGGTGAATTTCATACCCTTATGCAGTTAATCACTGAGAATGACGTTTTCATACTCTTGATGGACAGTGACTTGCTGATGTCTGACTATGCTAGAATTGTCACCCAAATTATGCGGGTTCCTGAATACTGTTCATCCCTAATAGACTCTGGAATAATCAAGCGAATGTTACAGGACGTGACACGGCTAGTTCGAGAGTCTCCGAACCAAACAGATTCTATTTTGCAAGTCCTTGCAGCAATAAGACTGTTAATAGAAAATGAAGATCAAAAAATGAACAGAAAGTACTGCTACAATAATGGGCTAGTGGAGCTCATACAAGAGTTCTGCAATGTTTATCAACGACTTCCTGAGGAGTTTTATGAAAAGGCAAGTGATTTTATGGTTGTGATGATAGTGTCGCTAAATAATGAGTCCTTTCAGCGTAATTTGAAGCCATTCAAATCCAAAATTATATCCCTTCTTGAGAAATTTTATTTCGTCGATAATCATAAGCTCTTGGTATGTGAGTGTGTTTCTCGTGTGTATCTCAGTTATGATTTATCATTGGATATATTCGCGTTTTCTGTGATGCCAACAAGAATTGAACAGCTTGGTTCTCAAAACAAACACAATGATAAAGTAATAGTCTCATACATTAAACTTATAAATAGAGCACTTTTAAAGAATGAAGCTGATATTCATCGATGCATTATCAGTTATATCCTCCCAGCCCTTTTACGACTTATGAACCATGAGGATTTGATCACAGCACACTATGAGGGTATACTCGAAGCCATAGCATTATGCTCTAAAACTAAATATTCTAATCTCATTCTGGAGATTATTTCAATCTATCTTCCTAGGATTTCAAAGACAATGGAACGCTACAAAGACACTGATGAGTACGGCAGAATCAAGCAGCACATGAGCACATACATTAGGCAGGAATTTCTTTTAAACCCCAATCCGAGAAACTTGCGTACACTCAATCTAATGAAATACTTAAAGTGATGATGGTTGGCTGAGGCTGCTATTGTTTGCTCTGGGCTTATCCCTGCTGGTCTGCTGCTCAGTTATATTGATACAGTGTAACGGCTTGACGTTAGATTACACGAGACGCTGCAAGGAACATGGTCTGCATTGCACAAGGCCTATTTTGCGTCATTCCAGTGTGTTTCCTAAGCCGCTCGCGGCTGCCTGGCAAGTACGCTGTTCATTGTATAGTCTAGTCACTGAGCTCTTGCGCTGTTTTTGCCCTGTAAAGTTCCAGGCCCGTAGCGGCGCCGCGGTGTGTCTGCGCGCCCTGCCACTACGCTGACAGAGAGCCACGCCGGCGCGCTGTGGCCGCAGTCCGCCGTTGCACGCCGCGGTCGCGTCGCGCCTTGGACGCGTGCGTTTAGCAGCGCGATAAAAGAGCGAGGGCGCGGTGGGGTGGCGGGCCATGAAGCGCGGTATTGAGGTTGTGGAGGTCGACTCTGCGGGCGAGTCTGGCGACGACGTGAGCGACGACGTGAGCGACGACGAGGGCGATCTCGAGTACGTTTACCGGATGATTTTTGGCGGCGTAGCGGAGATGCGGGCCATGGGCGAGCTCAGCACCAAGTATATGGTGGAAAAGGAGGACGCGGACTCCAAAGTCATCGGGGATGTAGAGGATGTCGATGAGGATGAGGATGATGGTAAGGGTAAATATAAAACAAAGAACAAGAGCAGTTTTTTACTTGATAAAACTGATCCTATGCCACATGATGTGGTAGCAGATATACCTAAAGATTTAGAGCCATTAACGAATCGGGAGAAGCAGGGACTTTTAATGAAGAACTTTAGTAGGGACCAGGCAGAGCGCTATGAGGCTTATAAAAGATCGGCTTTAAGTAAGAGTATGTTAAAGAAGATTTCTATTGCGATGATTGGCCAGAATTTAACTGGGCCATCACTGTTCGCTATTAGTGGATTAGCTAAGTATTTCATGATGGAGTTACTTGAGAAGTGTCGAGATGTTTACGAGACGGCGGAGGGCGTCGAAATTGCTGAAAAATTAGTTCGAAAGCGCGAGCTTAAGAAGCAGAAAGTAGAAGGTAATTATGATATTAAGCAGGATGATTTTGTGGCTCCTTTATTGCCTTTTCATGTGCGAGAAGCTTTGCGGCTATTTAAATTTGAGAATGGGTACCCTGTGACGAGAGTGCGCGAGCAGGGTGATGGTAATGGATTCATGTTCAGGTAGAATGGCATGCTGGCCTCCGGCCCGGCTGGGGCTGTGCCCCAGACCCCCTGGCAAGGGGGTTCCCCCCTTGAACCCCCTAGACAGTGGCGGGAAATATATATTATGTGGTTGGTGTCTGCATAGATGTCGTGGTATCTGTATGTGGCTGTGCACCGCAAACTGTGCCTCTCTGTGTCCATGGGTGCTCCAATACCTCCAGAGGCCAAAATAGTTCGGGCAGTTTGGAATATATCAGGTTATGCTACCTTTCTTGGCATAACTGTGCGTGCTAGCTCACGTTCATGTACTTTTTTGTTGTAGAGAACCGGTATTTACGCGGTAGCTTGGGCCGTAGAGGCAGTTTCCGATCTTCCGAGTGGACCCTCGACCATATGCGTCGGCGCCGGTCCAGCCGGAGCACCAGATACAGCTTGCAGCATCTCTAGGTTCTTCTGGGGCATTCTCAGGTGTCTGGGGGACGTGCAAGCGCGCGCGACAGTCGCTCCCAGAGGCCGCGACCGTCCACGACTGCTATCCGCACGCGGAAAATTTAAGCGATGAGGGTGGCGGGTGGGCGCGGCCTCGTATGGACTATCAGAACCGAGTTGGGAACAAGCAGGGTGGCGGAGGTTTACTGAGTAGTCAGGAAGCCAATGCTGCGCGGCGTGCTCGAGTGCGTGAGTTACTTGGATCGGGTATTGAGTCTGATCCCTATGTATTTAAGAATCATTTAGGGTACTTGGAGTGTCGACTTTGTTTAACTACACATGTATCTGAAGCTTCATATTTAACGCATATTAAAGGTAAAAAGCATCAAACAAGTTTAAAAAGAAGACAGCTACAAGTAGAAGGTTCTAATGGTGGTTTATTAGGAGCTAATGGTGTTACTGGGATAGGCTCAGGTATCAGTAATATTGAAAAGAAAAAGTTCATTAAGATTGGTACTCCTGGTTATGAAATCAAGAAAATAAGAGATCCTATAACTGAGAAGTTAGGATTAGCGATAATAGTAAAATTTCCAAGAATTAGTGATGGTGTGATACCAAGGTATAGATTAATGAACTATTTTGAGCAGAAAATTGATATTTCTGGTGATCAAGGAAAGTTTCAGTATCTTGTTATAAGCGGAGAACCATATGAGAATATTTGTGTGAAAATCCCAAGTGGAAGAGTATCTAGTCAGTGGGACTACTGGGATGTAGACGTTGGCGAGTACTATGTGCAGTTTTTCTACGAGTAGTTCTGTCGCAACTACTAAGTGCGCTGTGAATTTAGCGGCCTAAGGTCATTACGCCAATATCCCAGCATAATTGGCAGTCCTCAATCTTTCAAAATTGGCATTCGCATAAACCAAAAGGGTGCTCGCTCTTCTATATCTTTGCATCGGAAGTAGCGTGTGTTGCGCACTATTCTTCAGTTCTTCTAACATCGCAGGCCCTAATTCACAGAAGCAGCAATAGTTAATTAACTTGCGTCCTCCGCATATTTGAACTGCTGTTTTCTCACTCCGGCTAATATATTCCTGGCGGATACGAGTCTGGAGATTAGGAGGCTTTGGCGGCGGCGCAGGGCTCACCTCAACATGATGTTTGCCTCCATGCGCGCATTTACAGTTTGCACATTCGCACATTAGAGAGGGCATATCGTATACTCCAGACTGCGGTACTGGCCAAAATGAATAACGAGGCTTGCGATGCAGGGTGCGCTGGTTTCTATACTGGTCGTGGCTGGGCGTAGCGTGCTGTGCTTATGCTGCGTACTTCTGTTGCTGTCTGGTAGGACCGTTTCTCGCGGGCTCCGTCTGGCCAGCACACTTTTTTCTAAATTGCGGCTCATTTACTTGGAGGGTTGGCTCATGGACAGAGGAGATTGTAAAGCGGTACAACACATACGTAAATCCCATAGTGGTGGGCTTGAATCAGCGATAACTGACCATGGTGCAGGAGAAAGGGCACTTATGTTCCTCATATATATAAGATATATAGGTCCAGTAGTTCCAAAATCTTGAGAGGTAACAGAATAAGCAAAAAACAATGAAATTTTCATTAGTGTTCAGTTCTTTATTAGGTGCTGCATTATGTGTTAACATGACTGATATAGGTCATTTGATGGCAGATCTTGGCTACGCTCCCAGAGATGTGTATATTACCGTTCAAAATCTAGGGGGTAACATAGGTGATCTGCCTCTGCTTGGTGTTGATATTCCTACTGATCCTGGCTGGGATTTAGACGATTCGAGACAGCTCTTATATGTATGGCTTTATAATGCAAAGACAGATATAAACTTACTTCCCCAAATCATAGAAGCTTTCAACAAGAACCGTAAAACTTAATAATATGTGTACAATTTATGAATAAATATAGCTATAATAGACTTTGTGTGTTGATATACTGTAGATACTAAAGAATAGCATGGTGTAATGTTCGATAAGAGCACTGGAGAACAAGATGGCTCGAACTCTGTCGAGGTAGGAGGAAAGGGGTCTGAGTGAGTAGCGTTTAGAGATCGCACACATAGCGTATATAACCAGCGAACTGCGCTGGTGACTCGGGTTCTCTTTCAGAGGTCAGAGGCTACAGATATATGCGACAACGTTCATTTATTCTGTTATGGGGTGCCGCGCGCCGCGAGGCGACTGTGGGCATGCATGCTGGGGCCAGAGCTCGCCAGAGACCCATAAAGCGCGATATAAAGTCATATATATCAAGCATATAGCGGGTCTATACACGCAAATTAGGCAATGTATTGCTTTCTAAATGACAGGGGCCCTTGGGCGGCCCACACTGAAGACCATAAAGGCCGCTGTAAAACTGCGGTCTTCAAGCAGCTCATAGATGCAAAACTGACGCAAAACACTTCTCCCATCCACGGGGGGTTCAAGGGGGGGACCCCCTTGCCAGGGGGTCTGGGGCACAGCCCCAGCCGGGCCGGAGGCCGCGACTACAGCTCGTGCTTTTCAGGACTCTGTTCAGGCAAGAGCGCACCACGGTCACCGTACCAACGGCGCTGGGTCAAGAAGCAGGCATCAAAGAAGAAGCCGACGAGAACCAAGCCGCATTTTGCGAAATTCTTCTTGATGAAATCTATGAGACTAAAGTGGAGACTTGGGTCGAGTTCGAAGCCCATAGAGTTGACGGCACGACTATTTTTCCAGTTAACGAGAATAATATAGTTATCAAGAACAATTTGGGCGAGAGCCATAGTCCCGCCAGCGAGGTCCAAGTAAACTGCAGTGAACGGGTATCCTTTAACTGACTTTTTTTGATAGTTTAGGAGGAGCTGAGGGACGTATTTAACAGAGTTAACAAAAAGTTTAATACTTGTAAGAATTTTTGTGAGAACGAGGAGCGGTAGCAGCTGTGAGATGAAACCACGGTAGAGACACGCTGCCATGAACACGCACAAGAAGAGGAGCACCGCCTTGGTAGATGCCGAGAGTTTAGCGAGGACTCCAATGGCAGTGCGGATATCGCTAAGCTGCCATTTTGGCTGTTTCTGGTAGGTTTTGAGTTTCTTGACACGGTAATAAAGTACTTGGAGTAGAGTAACGGAGATGCAGACGAGACAGTGTGTAACGTAGAGCATATCAATGACTGATAAGATCGGCTTTGAGCCATAAGTGCGCTGATAGTCAGAGATCACGTCGTCGTTGTAGAGCTGAAGGTAAATGGTCACAAAGTATGAGAAGTAGCCGAGCACGTTAAGAACGAGCGAGTCGAGCGAGATGGCGTCCAGCGACTGGAGGGCGTAGTTGGCGAGGAGCGTCGGATAGAACGCAGAGCTCTGTTATTGTTAGTATGGTTATTATTATTATTAGATTTTGGCCTCCGGCCCGGCTGGGGCTGTGCCCCAGACCCCCTGGCAAGGGGGTTCCCCCCTTGAACCCCCTGAGGGGCGTGAGAGGGTATTTTGGGAACGGAGCGGAGGCCGCGCGGCCTCTTATGGGCGGTGGAGTGTGGATTATGGTGGCAAGTTGGTATTTTGAGGGAGTATGGTACATATTTGCGCAAAAAAGATTGATTGCAGCGGAATTAGCCGTTTTTAGCGTCAGTAGAGGCCGCGGTCGCGCTCCAGAATGCGACCATGGACGCGAACATCACTGAAAAGTGGCAAAATTCGCGCGTTTTTCGACACACCGGATATTGTCGCGCCTGTAGACACGTTCCTTGCAATACTTTCCGCAATTTCATTCATTTTTGCCCACTGTTTACCGCCATTGTACCAATTATGGACCCTTGTTACCACCCCCCCCCCCCATAATCCCTCAAAAAACACACACATGTGAGTTCACCCCCATTGCACCACTCACCCCCTGTATATACTTACCCATAGGAAGACATAGGCAACGCCAAACACCCCGGAAAGAGCGCTGAGAAGGTCCATACTAGCGCCCAATGCCAAACTTGTCAGATGGCGTGGAGACAGTGCCGGGGCTCGTGTGCTAGCGAACGGGGCTCATGGCGCAGCAGGGCTCGCGGCCGGGCTGGAGAAAACGGAAGCGGGCTGAAGAGGCCGGCGGTAGATGCTTAGGACCGTTGTATTTGGGGCTGGAAAGCGAGTTTTTGGATGTGGCGTTGCTAGTTCAGTACGTGTGGCTGCTGTGGCTGGATCACGTGTGTCTACAATTAGATTTGTTCATAATGATATTGGTGTTAAGGATGGCAAAGACGGTAATCTTGAAGTGATGGTTAAGCCCTTACCTAGAGTTGGTGAGACTATTGAGATCAAAAGAGCTAGATTAATTTATCAATCACGTAAGCGTGGTATTCTTGAGACAGATTTATTATTATCACGTTTTGCTGCTAAATATTTAAAAGATATGACAATGGCTGAGCTTGAAGAATATGATAAATTATTAGATTTACCAGATTGGGATATTTATTATTGGGCAACTAAGAATTATGAGATTACTCCTATGAAGGATGAATGGAAGAACAGTGTTGTTTTAGTTAAGTTACAAGAATTCAGTGAGAACAGAGACAAAGAGATCTTGCGGATGCCTGAGCTTGAGGCCTACAGATGAGTTCCCGTAGAGCGGGCGTTCTCGTGTTCATATGGCTATTTACAGCTTTAAATGTGGATATTCGACATAGCGGTGTGCATCTTAAGAAAAATCTGGGTAGTTTACGGCGTTCTCCGTGACGCTGCTGTCGCGCGAAGCCGCGCGAGGCTGCGCCGCTTGGTGCGGCCTCTGGAGTTGCGTGCGACGGACTCTGGAGCTGTATTAGAGGTTCAGGGGGGCTGGCGCTGCGCTTATTCTACACAGTCACATGTAATTATTTATATATACCTTTTAAAATCTCTGTAAGCATAGTAGAAATACCGTAGTATGCGGCAGCATCAGCGTGGTTCCATAGTGGAGAGTTCTTGGAAGCTGTAGTTGCAGAGAACTCCTCGCGGATTAGCATATCAAGCCTAGCTTGAGTAGCATCACCAGAAGTAGTAAATAATCTGCGATCTGCATCCGCTAGCACTTTTCTAACAACAGTTACTGTATCCTCATTTGGTGCAATATCATGAAGTTTTAGCTCCTCCAACATACGTCTGATCTCTTTTAAATCACTATAACTTTCCCATCTTGCCTTCATTAATACATTATATGTACCTATATTACTACAGTAAACCAGAACTAATACTTGAGGACTCCTCTGTAGCCCCTCCAAAACACCAACCAAGTCATCGCTCACAGCCGCACCAAACAGCTCATAAACATGCGTAAAACACGCTTCAACGAGCACAGCAAGCGTAAATTCATTCACTAATACTTTACCCTCCTTCTCACGAAATTCTAATACTTTGTTAACTTCATTCTCAATATCCAGAATACCACCTGCACCGCCACCCGTGCTGCGGAACTGCGCCACGATAGAATCTAAATATTCATATACTTTAATATCTGTAGAAAATTGTTTTATTTTCTTAAATTCAAATTCTAAACTTTCTTTAATCTTATTAGCTTGTAATTGACTAATTTGAACTGCCAGTTTTCTATCATAAATACCTAAATCTTGAGCTACTTTACTCTTAATATCAGTCAACATTGAACCAATAATATCTTCACTACCACCACCTGTTTTTGGAGAAGAAAGTGAATTAAACACACGCTGTAATACAGAACTCTCTCTACTTAACTCATCCGCGTTTCCTATAACCTTATTAGACTCAGAAAACTCCGAAAAGTTGGGCTCGCTGGAGGTCGCGGCATCCCACACGCTACCTTCACGTCCTCCAGCCATCTCAGACATATTTACACCATCCCATTCATTCTCTAGACCTTTATTCATGTGATTTTTACCCCAGAAAGCTTCGTTTCTCTCGCTTTTTTGTAGCACCTCATCTACCAGTATCTCCCTATCTTTCTTCACCCCCTCCGCGTTCTTAACACTGGCAATAATATCCTCAAGGACACCCCCGCCGCCCCCGCTGCTCACAAACCGCACGCTGCTCCCCCGCACAGCACCCATACAGACCCTCGCGCGCACTGCCCTCATCATCGCTGGGGCCGCGCAGACCTCATCGAAAATTTTCATTACCATGCGCGCCACGCACGCGCCACGCACGCGCCACTCCGGCCATGCCACGGCCTCCAGCGGTCCCTGTATCGAGGCCGCGCGGCCTCCGGCCCGGCTGGGGCTGTGCCCCAGACCCCCTGGCAAGGGGGTTCCCCCCTTGAACCCCCGCAGACCTGCTATAACCACTTTGGAGGTTGGGCACAGTATCGCTGGTTGGTACAGCCTCAAAATCTACACCCAGCATACCCCCACACCCATACTAACCACCAATATACTCAAACAGGATATACATGGGGTTCAAGGGGGGAACCCCCTTGCCAGGGGGTCTGGGGCACAGCCCCAGCCGGGCCGGAGGCCGCGCGGCCTCGACACATCCTCTTCCGGTCCCCCCAGAATAGTCCCCACGGGCCGCCGCCGCGGCCCCTACAGGCAGTTGCACATACCGTCTATTTACAGTTAATCACGAGATTGTTTGCCGGAGATTCTTGGATATAATCTGGTGGCATGATAGTTGATGGAAGACACACGGTCTTTTTCGAGTTTCTGCTTGTTAGTAAATAGCTTAAAAAAACTGTAAATATTAATATCCAGTAAATATACTCACTCTATTGTTCATACAGGACTTAAAATCAGTCTCAATAGTTGAACAAAGTGAAGAACCTTCACCGTTGGAAGCCCAGCAGTTGAGAAGAGTACTCATAAGTACAACACATGATGTAGACTGTTTCTCTATTATAGGCAGCTTTACCTTTAATTTAGGTAGATTATTAAGTCTCACTGGTTTAGACATATCTGTAGATTGGACGAGTCTGTGAGCTCCTCTTAATGAAGAAGGTCCTATTTTTCATGTTGCGCAGGGTAACCTGTGAGAATAGAGGTAATTGGGATCTATTATGTATGGCCAGCATACAGCATGGGAGGACGACGCGCGCTGGAGGAACTAGAGGAGGGTAATGAGCGGAGTAAGAAAGTCAGTAGAAGTAATGGTATTTTGAGTGATGGTGGGATCATTGGGGGTGCTAAAAGTGGGGGTTCTAGAGGTATTAAGGGGGGTAATGAAAGAGGGAGTAGTGATGGGCTTGAGGGGGGGCTTTTTATGAGCGACAATGACGAGAGTGCAGGCTCTGATGATGATAGTACGGGCGCTAGCGCTGGAGCTGGTGTTAGCGGCGTTGAAAGTATCAAAAACGGCGGTTTTGACAGTGCTGACGGTGTCGTTGGAGGCGGTGGTATCTCCGGTGGCGCAGGTGGCGCAGGTGGCGGTGCGCGCGAGGAGGCCGAGGAGGCCGGGGAGGACAGCGACGCCAGCGACGCCAGCGACAGCAGCGATGGCAGCGACGGGCTACAGGAGATTACTTATGAGGATATGGTTCGGGAGCAGAATGGTAGTGGTTCTAGTGGCGGAAAGGGTCACTTTTTGCGTACACCTGATGGTGCTATGTTACCATATAGTATGAGTGATATACAGGAGACTCGTAATTTTCTTAAAATGGAAGGAAGTATGTCATTTTTAGATAAATATTTACCTTCAACAGCATCAGGTGATGATATTATTAAATTAACAATTTTACTTGGATATTATCAACTGACTAATGGTGGATTTGATGATGAACAAAGTTTAGTGAGAGCTATTAGAGCTTTACAAAGAGCTATGGGTAATGTTTTAACTATGAGACCAAGATTAAAAGATTTTTGTACTCTTGAACAAGCTGTTAATAAGATTAATAATAGTAAAAATATTTTAGTACTTACTGGAGCTGGAATTTCTACATCATTAGGTATACCAGATTTTAGATCATCTAAAGGTTTTTATTCTAGACTTCAAGATTTAAATCTTTCAGATCCACAAGAAGTTTTTGATCTTCTGACATTTAAAGAAGATCCAGGAATTTTTTATTCAATTGCTCATATGGTTTTACCACCAGAAGGAAGATATACTCCACTTCATGCTTTCATTAAAACTCTTCAAGATAAAGGTAAACTTCTTCGTAATTATACTCAAAATATTGATAATGTTGAAGGAGTTGCTGGTATATCACCTGAAAAAACTGTTCAATGTCATGGTAGTTTTGCAACAGCATCTTGTCGTACTTGTGGTTATAAAGTACCAGGTCATGATATATTTCCAGAGATTAGAAAGAAAGAAATTCCAATATGTAAAAAATGTGCATCTACAAGAGCTAGACTTGAACGTCAAGATAAATTAACTGATCTTTCTTATGGTGTAATGAAACCAGATATTACATTTTTTGGTGAATCTTTACCTGAAAAATTTCATGATACAATTAAACAAGATATTAGACGATGTGATCTTTTAATATGTATTGGAACATCACTTAAAGTTGCACCAGTTAGTGAAATTGTTAATAGAGTACCAGAATATGTACCACAAATTCTTATTAATAAGGATCCAGTAACTCATTGTGAGTTTGATATTACCCTTCTAGGTTACTGTGACCAAGTAGCTACACTCCTTGCTGGTCAGCTCGGCTGGCAGCTCCCACATGATGACTTCATGAAAATCGCCCTTGGTGGATTGAAATGCGTACTGTGTGAAGAAGGCAGTGGTATATATGAGGTCACTGACAGAGAAGCCAGAGCACTGTCCCTGGACGCCCAGCCGACGGAATCCTGACCGTCCAGACTACGAGGCTTCTCAAGTCTACATTTATAGCAACATATGCATAGCTAATCGTGTGTATAATGTAGAATAGATGAGTATACTGTGTTTGCATCGCCTGTTGGAGGCTGCGGCCTCCGGCCCGGCTGGGGCTGTGCCCCAGACCCCCTAGCAAGGGGTTCCCCCTTGAACCCCAGTGAGATGGTTTGGAGGGCTTTTTAGGTACGCCAGGGGCACTTCGGTGCCATTACTGGAGACCCAACATTGTAGTGGCGCAGTGTGGCGCAGTGTGGCTTGCCTCTGCTAGCTTTGTTGCGGTATTCATCTGCTAAAAGTGCATATTATGGAGAAGTTAGGGAAGGTTCATTCTTACTTGAAGACCTAGGGCACAGCCCCGGTCAGTATAGACGTCACATCATCGTCCAGTGTGCTGTAGATGTCGCGACCTCTCGGCGCTTCCAGTATTGTCCTGCGTGTACTTTCCCCGTAATATATGCTGTGAATCACGGCTTTGCCGCACTAGAATTCCTCAAAGTCTGCCTCATCGACACCGACCTCGTGGTAGTCGTGCTCCAAGGCCTCCAAGTCCTCCCTGGCGTCCTCAAACTCGGCCTCCTCCATTCCTTCGCCGACATACCAGTGCACAAACGCGCGTTTGGCAAACATGAGGTCGAATTTGGCGTCTATGCGACGCCAGGCTTCGCCAATCGCCGTGGTGTTGGATAGCACACATACCAGCCGCACGTCCTCGCCCAGAACCGTCAGTGGAGCGCGGCAAACGCCGACCTTGAACCCCGTAGGACACCATTCTACCATCTGGACCGCATTTCGAGCCTTTGCGACCGCCTGTTGGACGTCGCGCGCCACCACGTCACCGCGGTACAACAAACAGCTCGCCATGTACTTGCCTCTCAGCGGGTCACACTTCACCATTTGGTTACCAGGCTCAAAACACGCTGATGTGAGCGCCTCTACTCCATGAGATGCCGAAACAAGCCCGTCAGTGGCTGCAAATGCCACTACAGGGAAGTGGATCCGTGGGTACGGTACTAAATTGGTCTGAAACTCATTTAAATCAACATTAAGCAGCCCTCCAAATCTCATTGATGCTGTAACTGATGCTACTGCTTGAGCTATTAATTCATTAAGTGTCGAAATATCTGGTCGAGGAACCTGCCTTTTACATATATCATACACTGCTTCATTATCAACCATAAATGTAACATCAGAGTGCTCTAAAGTAGAATGAGTTGTTAATACAGTATTATAAGGCTCAACAACTGAAGATGATACCTTCTCAGAAGGATAAACTGCAAATTCTAACTTAGTTTTTTTACCATAATATGAAGACATATGCTCTAATAATAAAGATCCAACACCAGACCCTGTTCCACCACCTAATGAATGATTAATAATAAATCCTTGTAAACCATTATCACATTGTTCAGCCATTAATCTAAGTTTTTCAAAAACTGGCTCTATAAAATCTCTACCAATTGTACAATATCCTCTAGCATAATTACTAGCTGCATCTTCATTTCCAGTAATAAACAGTTCTGGATGATAAAGACTGGAAAATTTACCCTGTTTAGTTTTATCAACAGCTCCAGGTTCTAAATCAATATATAAAGTCCTTGGAACATACTTTCCTGATTGAGTCTCTTGAAAAAATGTAGAAAGACCATCCAGAGGACGCGTCGGTTTTCCTTCCTCATCTATACCATGCTCAGCACAATATAACTGCCAGCAAGAATCCCCAATTTGGCACCCAGCTTGTCCAACTAGTCGTTAGCTTCATTCAATTAATAAAATATTTAACTGCTTACCATTCACGCTGATCACTGACCGCATACTCGTCGTCGCTAATCTATCGACCGCCCTATAAGCCAGAGCTACCCGGCCGTAATTTTCCATATAAGCCGGCCGGGGGGCGCCAGAGGGCGGCGACTATGGCTGAGGCGGCACCTATTATCAACGACCCCAAGCACGGGATTTACATTCCGCTGTTCTTTATCTTGTTAGGATGTTTATTTTTTGGCGTTGATAAGCTTATTTATGGTGTTGGTCTCGTTTTAGCACTTATTGGGTGGCGGTTATTTCATCTCAAGTACATCAAGAATCGGAAACAGCTTATTTCTACAGAATTTCGTCCTTTTGAGCTTATTGACCAAACAATAGTCACTAAGGATTCAGCTATTTATAGATTTAAACTTTCCAGCGAAAAAGAGACACTCAGCGTGCCATTAGGCCACCATTTAGCGTGCCAGATGACCGATGGATCTCTGGATGTTGGTTATTATACGCCTATTTCTTCTAAATATGATAGCGGGTTCTTTGATATTCTTGTTAAGTCATATGTTGATGGTAATATTAGTAAAAAATTTGCAGGTTTAGCAGTTCATCAAAATGTTCAATTTAAAGGCCCAGTTGGTAGATTTAACAGTCGTCAATTTTTAACTGAAGATCATTGTGATAATGATAATGATAAAAGAATAATATTAGTAGCTGGTGGATCTGGAATTACACCATTTTTAAGAATTTTAATTGAATCTCCAATGACTATGAAATTTAAACTTATTTATTATTCTAAAACAGCTAAAGATGTCTTATTAAAACGTGAACTTGACGAAGTAAATAAATTTAAAGATTCTCTTGATATTGAATACGTTTTTGGTGAATTAAAAGAATCTAGTTTAAAAGAATCAGTAGCAGGTATTGATGCTACGTCCTCTGTCTTGGTCTGTGGACCTCGTGAGTTTAATAAAAAAGTTGAAACAACTTTAGAAGAACTCAAATTTGATAACATTTTCGTATTCTAACATTATTTAATAATAACAATCCGTTCATAATCACCGTAGTACGCCCTACTGTCCCATAACGTCCCAACGTCCCTGGCGCGGTGTCCGGATGCGCCATGGTCCGCCGTTTTATTGTTGTTGCTGTGGTGTTCGGGTGTTCGGGTGATAATTGCGGTGTGTGGATGGTGTATATAGATACGTAAAGCGGAGAGTATAAAGTAGCAGTATGAGCGGAATATCTAAGCGCAAGAAACGGCTGTTTGTAGCTTCAAAGCTTGGTTGTGATAGTTGCAAGAAGCTCTCTCGACGCAAGTGTGACGAGACTCTTCCGAGCTGTCAAAACTGTGATAAAAAGCATATTAGATGTCTGTATTTAGATGCACCACAGGAATTTCTTGATAGAATTCGTCGAGCTCATTCTATTATAGCTGATCATAAAGTTCAAATAAAAGCTGATGAAGTTCCAAGTGCTAGTTTTGGTAAGTTCAGAGTTAAAGGAAATTCTGGTGTGAATTCTAGTACAAATGTAACGGATTTTAAGGCAAAGGCGCTTAAAAAGGGTCCAGGAGTATCTAAAATATCAACAAAAGCTGTAACCAGTCCAAAGAACGGTACAGAGACGCTAAACAATGGAGCAGGAGTTTTTGCTATTCAATATGATGGGACTCCGCTGCCTGGCGGACCAAGACCATCTAAAGGTTTACCAAAGAGCGCGGTAAAACACACGCCAAAGCAAGCACAAGCTGAGTCGCAAATACAGCCGCAAATCCAGCAACAAATACAGCAGCAAGTCCAGCAGCAAATCCAGCCACAAATTCTGCCAGAAGTGCAGCCAGTCAGAGGTGTTCATGGAGAAAGGGTTGACGTGACATTTTTCTTATTTAAACATAAAATCAACAAATATCATGAAACATGGTATGATCAGACAGAGAAGAAACTTTCTGAACTTTTTCATGACTCACCAGAATTTCATAGAAAAAGATATAAGATCTTTTATGATTTATTTGGTAAACAATTAATCAATTCTAAGCAATCACTCGTACTTTTTACGAGCGTTATTTGCTTTTGCGCATGTATGTTTCAGCGTAAAGATTCATTACGTCCTAATCAACCAACTCGGTATCCGATAACTGGAATAATTAACAGAAATTATTCATATGCTGCGACCTATATTAATCAGCAATTCCAGCGTATTTCAGCAGTATGCAAAGACCCAAATGTGAAATATGAAGACGTGAAAAGACTTTCTCCGCTAGTTTATACAGTATCTGTGAGCTCCATGGTACAGTTCGGTTCAGTATCTTTCTTTCGTGTGCCCAATTATCGAGTAGCAGTTAATTACTTTTTCCACTATCAAGAAGCTGTGAATATGTATAGGGTCCTCACACGACTGTTTGACACTAAAGAGCATGCTCTAGGTGACGGTTTCGCGTTCTTCAAAGGATTGGCGTACGCTGATATGAAGGAAGTTTTTATACCACCTTATCATGCTGAAGTTTTATCAGAAATTTATGATAGTTTTAAAAGTTTTAGACCATTTATTATGGGAAATAATTATATGGAAGAACAATTAGATGAATTAGATCAATTTTTTAGATTTCTTCATGCAGAAATTTTACCAATGGGAAGTCCACATTATGTTATTCAATTCCCAGCAGATATTATTACTAAAGCTCAAAATTTTTGGTATAAAATTGTTCCACCAGAAATTATGCTTTTAGATAATAATAAATCATTTAATATTATTCAAAAAACTTTTTATGTTTATTGGGTAGCTTTCTGTGTTGCACTTGATAGTGTCATTAATCATGGAGCTTATACTTATGGTGCTGGATTTTTTGGATTCGGAAAACTGGCTGAACCTTTTAGCTCAGATCTCTTTACTGAACTTAATGACCGTAATGATGACCAACTGCGTGAACTAAGAGCTCATGTTAACTTTGCATTACGTATAATTTCCTTCTTCCTGATACGAACTAAGATTTATTTTGAGAACCTTCATTTTAGAAATCCTTACCCAGAATTCTTAAATCAGGGATATAATAGACTCCGGTCGCGTGCTCTACCATTCATTAAAGAAGAACCAGTGAAAAGTTTCAGATGTGAACGTCTTCGAACAGAGCACTTCCCGTCGCTCTCATACAATATGGATACACCAACTGGAACCCAGCCGCTCTTTGACCACTATCAGATTCAGTTCAAGGAGAGTAGACATCCGCTCAACACGCGTATATCTACTCTCATAAATACTGAACCACCAGGTATCCCACTTGCTATCGACTTCGGTGCGTATCTGATTGCGAACGATGGTCTCCTACCAGATGATTATCACCCACTGTATTTTGTCGCTCCACATACTGATGAAACTGCCGGTCAAACAGGATACATTAATACATTCTTAAATGGTCTTTTACATGATAGAAGTATTATTCTTAATATTACTACATTGGATAATGATGGTTCCTTCTTTAGATCTGTGCTTGATCATATTGGCAATGGCAGTTTTCAAGAAGAGATTAATATAACTGATGGTTTTGCTTCAACTGATACAACAACTGATGATATGGTAATGTTTGATTATTATACAACTAATTGGTGAATTTATTGAGATTTTCTCTTATATTAAAGCTGCTATTGTAACTGCAATTGCAAAACTAAAAGCAGCAACTCCTCCACCAATTGTACCTGTTAAAATGAGACTTTCCATCATTTTAGCAAATTTAAAAGAACTTGGAAATTTACCTTTATAAATTTTATTATTATTTTCAATCAATTGTCTCCAAAAATTACTTGTTTGTTTAGGGGGTGGATCCTTGACTATTCCAAGAACATACAACATCCCTTGAACTTTGTTTCGTAACCTCTGCCACACAGTCTGTGGAATTGCAGAAGCTCCTTCACCAGCTTCAAAGAATAATGATCCAATTTCTAATAATCTATCAAATGTTAGTCTCCTTCACCAGCCACTGCACCAGCCACTGCACCAGCCATTAGTTAGTACCTACCCATCAAAAAGATATACCAATTCAAATGGAGTCTCAAGACTCATAGTTTTTTACAATAAATCTTAATTAATATTATTTTATACTATTTTTCATTTGTAAACGGGGTGAAGCACCCTCTGATTCCGGAGTACCAGCCACCAGAAAGTATGCGTTATGATGTCGCGGCCTCTTACGGTCTCCCCACTCAGCATATGACCGTTTCACCAACAATTATTTGCATCTTAACCCCGACAGAAATGGTTTTCATCCCCTGAACCCCCAAATACACACTTTATATGGAGCTTTAATGGCCCGTTATACACTTTTGTGGCTTTGTGTGGCGCAGCAGTGGCGCAGTACATATAGCTAAAAATAGCATTATAGGAAGACTAGAGTTTCCAAATATAATAAATAACAACTAATTAAGCCTCAGGGGGTCCAAGGAGGGAACCCCCTTGCCAGGGGGTCTGGGGCACAGCCCCAGCCAGGCCGGAGGCCGCGCACCACCACACTGCGGCCTCTTGAAAACGCATCCTACAGCTTCTCATCCCTCTTAGTCGACCCCACGTGTCCACTCCGGCCTATTCTCCCCCACCCGTGCTCAATCGCAATCAGCCTCGTTCGTGTCTTCGTCACTTGGTCATTAACATGTCGGATTACCCTCTCTGGTCGCTTTTGCCTTATTAAATACCCATACATTCCCTGACTTCTTTCCTCTCTCGTTCTCCAAATATCTCCTGGCCACTCAATATCACTAACATGGTAATCCATTAATAAATATCGCATACTCTCAGCATTATATAAATCATTATATACATCCATGACACCGGGGCTCATACCCTGCGTCTTTACCAATATCTTTTCTAATTTTTTAGCAAAGCTTAAATAAATAAACTCTTTACTAATCGGTATAAATTGACTGTCATTCAAAATCGGTCTATTAATCTCAATATAAATCAAATTTGAATGACCTTCTTTGATTACTTTGATAATATCATCTGTGTCGGGGCTCATGACGCTCAACATTAATAGGTTCACTAATTTATTATTTTTCAAAGCTAATGATAAATTTTTAACTGAATTTAAATCTGTATCAATTTTTAAACCAATTAATTTATTAATATTAACAATTTCATATACATTGTCTATCTTAGGTCGTATATCTAAAATGAAGTATTTGAAGCCCTGGGCATACAACTTTTTAGTACCCAAACTATCAAGATAAAATCCATTATTTTGCTGACTTTCTTGTACTAAATCAGATAATAAATGTTTAATAAATATATTTTTACCTATAGTTTCAATCCTATGACTGACGTTATCTAGTAAATGACTCTCTATATCTCTGGAATGGAACAGCAGTGCCGCTAACCTGTGGCATTTGAAGCCCGCGTCCTGGAGGAAGAAGGTACTGAACAACTGGAAAACAGATGGGGTGTCGCACCCCCTTTTCAATATATATAGCCAAATAGGTTTCCAGACTCTTTTCCAATTTGGAATTGATGATATTAAGCTTGGAGATAAAAATGAAGCATTTTCAGATATTTTTTGAGCACAAATTAATCTTAATGATTTAAGTTTTCTAACTGGTAGATATGGCTGGTGTTTGGGTGTTGTAGATTTCCATTGATATATATCATAAATTGAAGGCAATGTAGGAGGCGGAGGTTTAATTAATTGTAGTTGAGGACGTTTTTGAGGACGTGGTCTTTGTTTTCTGAAACGTTTTCGATGTCGTGTCCTTTGTTTTTTAGAGTATTTTGGACCACCAGACATGTCCAAAGCAGTCAGTCGCGTCAGTTTGAGCATATCAATGATTTTCGCGTCTGCAGTGGCTGGTGCGAGGCTGGTGCATGTGGCTGGTGAAGGGTATGAAGGGTCGGTAAAAAATGCTTGTTAATGGCAGTTTCTCCGCTTTTCTGTTGGGCTGCTGCCCCGCACTGGTCTTCCGAGTGCAGCCGCGCATTAATAATCGCCTCTTCCTCGCTCGCTGGCTGCTGACAGCGACCAAGTTCCTCGAGGACTCGCGCCGGCGCTCGCAACGCGCGCCGGGGGACGTAACCGGACGGTGGACGTAACCGTGGAGTCTCAGTATTGGGTAGGTACAATAATGAGCATCATTCCATCGATAAGATTTATTTTTTTTGTTGAGTTATGTAGATTGTTAATTTGTAAGCATTGTTTGTCTGTAGAGTATTTAAACTTATATTTTTCCGTGAATTTTTGGGCTTAAAGTGTAACAAAATGAGTGAATTAGCAACAATGAAAGTATCAGGGCCGAAATATGATAAAAGTGGAATTTTTAAAGAAATTATCTTTATTTTTTTACTTTGTCTTACACAGATTCTTACATTGAGTAGTGTGTCACAAACCTTGATTGTTTATAACGTGTTAGCTAGAGATTTACATGTGGAAAACTCGTTGGGTGAACAGTCGTGGTTCACCGCGTCGGTGTCTTTGGGTATTGGTAGCTTTATCTTGGTAGGAGGACGCTTAGGAGACTTGTATGGCTACAAGAAGCTTTATATTGTATCTTATATGATAATCTCAGCAGCATGTTTGATCCTTGGATTCAGTTACTACGTCCACTCGGCGGTATACTTCGACGCGTTCCGGGCCTTGCAAGGCGTGGGGTGCGCGTTGGCGTTTCCGAACTCTTTGGCGTTGATAAACCACAGCTACCCCGACGGGCCGAAACGAATTCTCGTGACATGTCTCTTTGTGGCAGTGACGCCTCTGGGGTTGGTTGTTGGGTTCTTGTTCACGAGTTTGTTGGCGGGAAAGGCGTGGTGGCCGTGGTGCTACTGGATCACAGCTGCGGTCGCGCTCTGCGCCGCGGCTGGCGCGTTTTTCGTCTTCCCAAAGAACTCAGGCAGCAGCAGCGGTGGTAAATTCGACTGGATGGGGTCAGTTACCGGGGTCAGCGGGATCGTGCTCGTGAATTTCGCGCTCAACCAGGGACCCAATGCAGGCTGGGACCGGCCCTACGTGTACGCGTTTTTCATCGCAGGTTTCTTACTTTTAGGTATATTTTTCTATATTGAGACAAAGGTAGAGGACCCTATATTACCGCAATCAGCTTTAAAGGGCGAAACAGGGTTCGTTTTAGGATGCATTTTCGCAGGCTGGTCGAGCTTTGGTATCTGGCTGGCGTACACGCCGCGCGCCATGATCGAGCTAGACGGCGACACCATCTATATGGCTGCAATTAAATGGATTCCGCCTATTACTATGGGATTTGTGGCAGCTGGTACCACTGCTTTATTGTCCAGGTGTCGTACATTATGCTACTAGCAATGGCTATGTTCACAGTGGGTAACATCCTCAACGGGACCAGGCCAGTAGGACAGATATACTGGGCACAGCAGTTCGTGGCATTCCTCCTTGTCCCATTTGGCGTGGACTGTAGCTTTCCTAGTGCGGCAATTATACTTTCCAGCGCGTTTCCGCGCAGCCAGCAGGGAATCGCAGCGTCGTTGGTCGCGACCTTCATGAACTACTCTATCTCGATGGGCTTGGGCCTCGCAGCTACAGTAGAGCGATACACTACAGCAGGACAGCCGCAAGACCAGACCACCGCGCTTCTTGGTGTCCGAAACGCGTTCCGGACCGGTATGGGCTTGGGCGGCTTGGGCGTGGTGGTCGCGGCCTCGTTCTTGGTGTACCAGCGCATAAACAGGAAGAAAATGCCCGTTGGGGCCGCGTAGACAACGATTATTTTTCATTGGAGAAAACGTATATTTCAGGTAGAACGGCTTCCACCGTATACTAAAGAGAAGGCGCTCGAAATAGCGTCCAAGTCGTAGCCCTCTACCAAACAGAGCTGTAACAAGATACGGGCCTTTTGCGGATTAAGATATCCCGCAGCTATAGCACCGCGATAACTGTAGTCTCCTTGAGGGAGATTTCCTACTGGTACAATACCGTTAGCGTTTCTAGTACTGTAGATGACAGGAATGCTTAAACGGTTGGAGAGCAGCTTGAGCACCAAATTACCATGGTCAGTCCAAGAGCCTGAGCCTGAGCCCGCGAGCACTATACCTTTAATATTTAAATGATTAACGGCTAGCTCGATTAGTTCCACATTAAGTGACTGGTACGCGTATAAGATGAGGACCTCTGGGAGCTGGAATGAGTGCTCGATGCTGAGTAAGTTGGTAGAGTTCGCAAAGAGTCCCGCGAGCCGGTGTTTAAATGGCTGCAGTATGAACCAGTTAATTCTATTATCAACAAACATACCCAAAGTTCCTTGTTCGTCATTCTTAAACGTATCTAAAGAATTAGAGTTAGATTTAGTGGCGAAAATTCCTGATAAAATACGATCATTAAGTGATACTAAAACACCACGGCCGCGAGCGCTTTTGTCACTAGAAACTAAAACTGAAGTATACAAATTCATGAGTCCATCATATGATATACTAGTTCTAGGTCTCATACTACCAGTAAGACAAATAGGCTGTGGCTGGTCCATAGTTAGCTCAAGGAAGAACGCAGTTTCTTCTAAAGTATCAGTTCCGTGAGTAATAACAATCCCGTGATATTTACCCAGTTTAAGAGATTGATAAATTTCATTTCGTAATTTGATTATATGTAATGAAGTAAGTTCATTTGAACCAACATTAAAAATTTGTTGAAAAGTAATTGTAGCGATATTTGAAAGTTCTGGAATATTCTCAACTAAATCATTAATTGTTAAATTAACTGCATATCCAGCATTACTAGTACTTGAATCACCTGATGAAGCAATTGTACCACCAGTTGCAAAGATCTTAATAGATGGAAATTGATCATTATCGTTGAGCTCAACCACGGCTGTCTCCTTCTGCGTAATAGCCTCATAGTGCTGTGCTCCTAATCCTAAGCTGCCAAAACTCCACCAATCAGAAACCGAGCCAAAACCGCTGACTAAGCACGCGAACCAAACACTTAAAAATAAGCTGACAAACTTCATCCTTTTCTGAGTCTTAGCGACGCCGATGCCCTTAAAATTTATTCATGTTGAGAGCTCTGATCAGTCATCGCCGGGGCTACTAGTATGACAGGACCGGGGCTCGTGTGCGCATGGATTTGGTGGACCATGGGGCGGCCTCCGGCCCGGCTGGGGCGGTGCCCCAGACCCCCTGGCAAGGGGGTGACCCCCCTTGAACCCCCCAAGTGGTGCTGGTGCTGTTTGAGGGATCTGGGTGGGAGTAAGACGACATTTTGTTTGAACAGTCACGTGATATTTTATGATAATGATGATTTTCTCGGGGGAGAGCGAGTGATTTCGGTCTGGGAAGTTTGAATTGATAAAATTGAGATGAATAGAGTATATAGAGTCGACAAAACATCAATTTGGCCAACATTTTCCCGAAATCGCGACCCCCAAAACTACCGGGGGTAAGCGGCACGTGACATACACCCCATTAGGGGGTGAGTACTACAGGCCGGTGTATTGGTCGCAAAGACGGTATTATCATATAATTTTCGCTGCAAACAGGGGGTCCAAGGGGGGTACCCCCTTGCCAGGGGGTCTGGGGCGCCGCCCCAGCCGGGCCGGAGGCCGTGCGGCTACTAAAAGGGCGATTATGGAGGTTGCGGCCTCACTACATCCTCCAGGGCACGTATATTTCTGCAAAATATGCGCCACAGACCCCGCAGGCACGCCCCCTCGCCAAGAGATGCGACGATGCCGAGAACAGAGGCCGCGAGAGGCCGCGAGAGGCCGCGCGGCCGCGCGGGGCCTCGTAGCGTGACTCTGGCGGCCGTGACACTCAGCAATCAGGCCACTGTCTCACCCCAGACCGCACCCCCTTTCCCCCCTACTATTACTAAGCAAATTTACCCCTTCCACAGATATTTCCACAATGCTCATTGTATATACCCATTCCACGTGACATTTTGACATCCACAGTTATAGGTATAAAAGGTCAGCAAAGCTGTCTATAAAGTTTGACAAGTATACTAAAAGATGAGTAATACTATTACACTTAATGCTGTTACGTCAAGTGACCAAGTTTCTGAGTCACCTGAGGATTTAATTAAAAGGCTTGTTTTAGAGACTAGAAAGCCTGATAATTCCAAGACAATGGCTGAAGCAAATGTGTATGGACCTGATCCTGAGGGACTTAAGATCTTACCTGAAGCGGCTAAACAGAGATTTATTGAGTCAGGTGTCGATATCTCTAAAGGGTACCCTGAAAGGCCGTCACGCGATGATATACCAGTGTATGTTGACGAGGCATTTGCCATTAGAAGCGAGGATTTGCCTTATACTGTCAGGGGAAAGGACGCTGATCCTGAATTGAAGCTGTTGTTGAGTGCGTGCAGTGAGGTGCGCGACTTGAGCAAGCATATTGGCACTGAGTTGGTCGGCGTGCAGTTGGCGGACTTGGACGAGCAGCAGTTGGACGAGCTTGCGTTGCTCATCGCCCGCAGATGTGTCGTGTTCTTCCGTGACCAGAAATTGAGCCCGCAGAGACAGCTCGAGATGGGCAGATTCTGGGGTAATGTTGAGGAGCACCCGCAGGTCCCGCACGTTCCGGGCCTTTTAGGAGTTACCACAATTTGGGTCGACTACAGAAGGCTGAAGGGTTTAGATTTGAGCTTCGAAAACAACAACTGGGTGAATTTCGATGTTAAATATGGTACTGGCGGCGGCAACCAGGTCTGGCATACCGATTTAGTCCATGAGCACCAGCCTGCCGGTATTACTCATTTACATAATGATACAATTCCTGCAGTTGGTGGTGATACTTACTTTTTAAATGGTTATGCTGCTTATGATAAACTTTCACCAGCTTTTCAAAAGTTTTTAGAAGGTAAAAATGGTATTTACAGATCAGCTCATGGATATATTGATAGAAATGATCCATTTTCTGGACCAAAAAATGTTTTAAGAACTCATCCACTTATTAGAACTCATCCAGTAACAGGATGGAAATCATTATTTGTTAATCGTGGACTTATGGTTGGAATTGAAGGGCTTAACCCAGTAGAGAGCGACGTGATCTTGCTGTACCTCTATGACTTATCGGAGAAAAACAGCGATATCCAGTGTCGCTTTAACTGGAAACCATCTAAGCCAGGATACGGAACCAGTGCTATCTGGGACAACCGTATCAGCCAGCACAAGGTGGTATGGGACCACGAGGGCAAGGAGCCCCGCCACGGAACCAGAGTCACCAGCTTGGCGGAGGTCCCGTTCCTCAGCCCGGACAGCAAGTCCTGGAGAGAGGAGCTAGGCCGTCTATAACCTAACGAACGAACGTACCGGACACGCTGTAGACGCACCCACCCGCCGCGCGGCCTCGCCACGGCCTCGCCCGCTGAACCGCTCGTACCACTGGCCCGGGGGGTTCAAGGGGGGCACCCCCTTGCCAGGGGGTCTGGGGCGCCGCCCCAGCCGGGCCGGAGGCCGCAG